>JAKSZP010011975.1:0-165639 GCA_022478985.1 Massospora cicadina
TTGTAAAAGCCATGGACCTACCAACCCTACTTATCAACTTCAAGTTATTTCCCCAAATAAAGCATTTGAGATGGTCAACATTGATGTTATAGGTCCCTTTCCTCGGGGATTGCATGGACATCAGTATATCATTATGGCTGTTAACCATTTAACTAAATGGGTTGAGGCCATTTACATAACTACCCCCTTGGCTAAGACTACGGCGCTATTTCTATACCAGCATATCATTTCTCAAAATGGGTGTCCCAAGGTCCTTTTGTCAGATAATGGGACTAACTTCACCTCACAACCTATACAGGATTTATCTAAATTATATAACACTGCTTAATGATTTGTTGTTCCATACAATCCATCTACAAACGGGGCCATTGAATGAGTCAATGAAACTCTAGTCTAGATTTTAAGGAAGATGGCCTCCACTGACCCAACTTGGCGAAATTATTATTTTTCTAGTGCCTTGTTTTCTTATTGGATAAGCTATCATCGCATTATCAAGATGTCGTCTTTTAAGTGCATATATGGGTGGGACCCTTCAGTCCCTTCTAGTGTTCAGAAAATACTTGAGGAAAGCATCCCAGAAAACTCTAATATAATTATGAGGAATCTGGCCGATGAGATTATTTGTCTTCAAGCTCAAGCAATGAAATCAATTGAAAAAACCACTCAAAAGGAGACTCAAAGAAGCAATCAACATAAACCTGCCTTACCAGAATACCAGATTGGGGATTACGTTATGTACTATCACTCTCAGCCTGGTGGGCGAGGTGAGAAGTTGGGATCCAACTATTCTGGTCCCTATCAAGTTATACTTTAAAAAGGACTAGACATTTAATTGTTCATGCTGATATCAGTATAGTGATAAATCATATTCATCACAGGTTTTGAGAATCCACCCTCCTCTGCAATTGAATCTTGAGAGGGGAAGTGTCAGGATATCGCCAAATTCTCTTGTCTCCAAAAATTCTACTCCATCGATTCCCCAGCATCAATGGAAGGAGAGCATAATATATCTCAATCTATCAAGGTTAATAAAGATCAATCTCATCCCAATCAATTGACTGAAGATTTGATTGTTCAGAGATTAATTAGCTCTAATAGATTATGAGCTGTTTCAAAGCCTATAAGTATCCCATCCTTTCAATAATAAAATTTAGGTCAAATTATAACTTGTATTTTTATTTAAATTTATCGCTTTTTGGAATATCCACTCAGTTTAACTTTGAGAGAAAACCTGTCCCATTTGAAGTGTAATTCAAAACTTCCAGACTGATGATAGGGTGCACTGATTAGTTCTTTAGGCTTGGTAAAATTTCCCCAAGAGATGATTCACCTCCCCTTGTTTAAAGTATGGTTCTCAAGACCATTTTTCCTTGTTGGTCATCTTCCTTATAAATATATTAAATTAGTTTACGTTTAATATAATAACTTGGAAAATCTGTTTGTGGACCTCTTTGGGGAGATCTCTAACAACGTTAGACATTTTATTTGCACAAAATTATAATCCACATCTGTTGCACCACTGGGCTTCCCTGGTCCCCTCCAGACCATAGCACCCAAGCACTCCAGCCCAGATCTCCGCTTGGATAAAGACTCCCCTTTTGGGTTTGTTGAGTAGTTGACTGTACCTAACTGTCAGATATATGATAGAGACATAATGGTGTTAACATCACCAATTAATAATGGATCATATAAAAGATATCAGTGATTATGGATCAGAAATATCCTACATTTATGCAAAGCTTAGGATCTGCAGCCTAGAGATTCCACTTAAAAATATTCAACTATGATGACATGGGCTCAAGGGCTTTATTGGTTAATTTGGAATTAATAATATAGTCAAATGATGAGTTGGGCATGTGAGCTTTGTTAGTCTATGTCAAAACTAGCTAAAAAAAGTCAATCAAGTTTTGATGGAATTTATTACTAATTAGTGGTACAAATTACCTTAGTATGTGCTGCCAATTTTATGAGAGGAGCATAGGTTAAGTTATTTGTGAACGCATCAAAAAACTGCCTTAAGATATTATGAGTTTGACACTGACACTGAGGATGTGCAAGATACCCCCAGATCAAAAGGATTGTAGACCCTCAAATAAACGATTACGTTTTTTTTCTCTAACCAAGTTCCATTGAAAATGAGGCGTCATGGTAAGATGTGGCAAACATTAAAAGCTATAAATTATCTCCAAGTTGATATTAATAAAGTACAATCCAGTAATACCACAAGTTCATAGTTTAATTTACAAGATTTTTGTATTCACTACTTTTATGTTGTATTAAATTGAGTTTTTACTTGGGATCAAAAGGATCAGGGCAGAAAGCCATTGTCCAGGTAATGACAAAAGGATACAGCTTTGAAGTGTTATTGTCAAGGAGTTAATATCTAACTATTGTCACCATCTGGTCTTTTGTCACTATACAATAAATGATCAAAGCTCCACCTTACCACACAAGAATAACCAGCCATCTGAAGTAGGCCTAAAATTTAACAAGTGGCGCTCATCTCTGTGAATGCAGATGGTGACCACGCCAAGAAGGGGAGCAATTCAATCAATTATTCAGAACCATTACTAGGCAAATGGGTATATTGAATGACTATGACCTAGATTAATTGGAATGATGTACCCATTAAAACCTACCCTAACAAACCCATTTCACCTGAAGAGCTGGAACGTCTTGAACATCAGTTGTTAAGAGTGTATCAAATGAGACAAGGCCCCGCGGACAATAGAAGCAACCCTTTTTATCTCCAGAAATAAGCAGGATGTTTTGTGGATGATATATCTAGCTCTTAATAAATTGATTATAGCTTAAATTTAAAACAATTTAATTGGGGATAAAGAATATCGCCCACAACTTAATTGAATCTGTACACCCCACCTCCAGAAATTCTCAGATAACAATTTCCTGTCATCACGCGGCTATTACCAATCTGGTATTTTTCTCATGCAACTCCAGCCAGTTGGGCCAAGCTTGAATGAGCAATTAGAAGCCAACTTCACTGAGGTCCATTCTAGATTGGAGGCGAAATATAGCCACTTGGGCTATTGATTGGGTAGCAGAGTTAGCAAAAAGAGCTAAATTTCAGATTCATTCCATCTTTGACAACTTTTTTGGATGAAAGTGGAGTTACTGAATCTTGGGTCAGAGATATCACTCAGACTTACATTAATGCTTCAGAGTTCATGAGGCTAATCACAAAGACCAAGAGGCGCAGATAAACCATACCAATGAATTTTGTGACTAGTATTGATGACTGAGAGCCAAAATTTCGCAGATGAAGGATGAATACACCAAAAAAATTAACTACTGGTACACACAATTTGAAGACCAATGGGCTGAGAATGAATTTTAAATGTTAAATTATAAATTTATTATGAGGCACGCCGACCAGAGGATGGACATTACTGAAGCTCAAAAAAAAACTGAATGAATTAATTACTCGATCTGAATGAAAACAACTGCTCAAAACAATTGAGCAAAACTTAACAATCAAGACACCAACCTACCAGGTGGGACAGCGCTGAGGCGTTCAACCTACCATGGCGGAAGGGGAGGGGGGATTGGGAGGCTCATCCTCAGTCCCATGCTCCTCTTAGGCGAGGGCACAGGACAATGAGGAGAGCAAAGGGGTGGGGTGATCAGCAACATGGGGAGTGAGGACACTAATGATCGGCTGGTTGAGGAAATTACTGGAGGACAGTAAGTCGCCGATGTATTTGTAAATGGTGGCCTCCGCCTTAATGCAGAGGGCAGAGAGCTGGTACAGTGAAGCCATGGAGGCACAGATGACTCTTGGGTTGGTCTGCGAGGCAGAAACCACTCTCTGGATGGCTTCCTTAGCGCGCCTGTGGGCAAAAAAATGGTATGTTCATTTGGCACAGACGTGGATGGCTTGATGATAGGAGGTGGGAGCTCTGTGGCTAGCGCTGCTACTGATTACTTGGCCATCTCACAGATGGTGGCTACGTCAGGGTGGGCAGCTGCCATGACAGCAAGCTGCCAGTCTGAGCAGAACTCCAAGGCTTCCGGTTGAGGGGCATAAAACCATTGAGCAACCAGCTTGGGATTCCATACCTGAATAATATGTCATATGTGTGCTTCAAGGATTCAATTAATTTACCCGTCTCATCAGTTTCAGCCAAAGAGGACCATGGGTCTATGTCAAATTCAAAATTGGGGTCATCAAATTGAAGTGGTGTGGCTGGCAATTGCAGGATAATGTGGGAACCCACATTAGTCCAAGCCATTTTCTGACTGGATGAGGTGCAAGTGGCACTGGCCTGAGGAAGGGCTGGTCGGCTATAGCGGGCACTGAAGTGGCAGCAGGCTTTGGGGGAGGGGGTAGGATTGAACCTCATGACAGAAAGGCAGTGGGGTGTGGGGCTAGATGGGGGCCAGACAATGACAGCCCTGGGTCGGAGGAAGCCACAAGGGAGGGGAATTTACACTTTGAGTGATTTAACTCAAAGCAGGAAGGACATATTGTCCTCCCACCCTTGACATGGGCCCAGAATGGCTGGTCGCGGGGCAGCGGGTATGATAGCGCAGGGGGGGAGCAACAATGCAATATTAAAATATTGGGCTGATTGTGGCGAATGGCCAAGGCCCATCTAGGCGAGTGGCCCCATTGGGGACCACAAACTGAAGGATGGGGTTGGAGCCATGTGCGGCCAAACCTTCCATCAACTCCTGATGGAGTACTGCGGGGGGAGATGGGCGGGCAACCCTGCGAACTGGACTATCATGGTGGTGTTGGTGGGAGCAGGTGAGTGTTGTTGGTATAGGGGTGCCCTTGAAGTCCAGGGGCACTGTAGCTGCAGTGACGGCATCAGCTTCACAGGTGAAGCCTAGGTCGAAATACCCCTTAAAGGGCGGAAGTCTATAAATCTGGCTGGCAGCATCACCACCTGGGACAAGTTGATAATTACTTGTTCCTCATATGGGAACAATCTCCTGTACTTGACCCAAAGGCCAAAATGGAGCTGGGAGTGGGGGAGAACGAGTAGGCTGCAAGGCACATCCTGGGTACATGGCAGGTGGATGGTGAGATCCTTGGGCAGATTAAATCGACCCAAGGACTTAGTGGGACTGGATGAACCAGTTTGAGCACATTTTCCCGCTGGACAGAAAATGTGGATGGGGTTTCGCCGCTTCCCCACACTGGAGCAGCCAGCAGTGAATCTGACATTATTGGGGATTGAGCAGGAGTGGCTGGCGTTTGATCAATAGTTTTTTACTTACTTTTTTAAATAAAATTGCTTGGAAGTGACTACGAGTGGAAAGAAAGTTCTAATTGGCTGAGAATGAAAAAATCAAAACTCTATTGATTGTCTTAATTGACAGATTATTAATCATACTGAGGATGTTACCTCTATTAATGAGTCAAAAAAATATTCTTCATAGTGAAGTAAACCATTGCAAGAAGGCAATTAAGGAATAGAACCAAATTATTTCCATCTTTCAACTACAAACTACTAGCTTGATTGAGGAAATTGAAAAATTTAAGTTAAAAAATTGAAATCAAGTCAATTGGGAAAATGCAATCAACAATCAAATCTGAGCCTTGGATGACGGGCGTTACCAGTATGCCATGAACCACTCAACTGAAAAATTACAATTATTGTGAGTATGTAGCCTTAGAAGTTGCTACTGAAATGGAAACTGGGCCACGACAACAAATGCCTAGCAATATGGTTGGTTTGGCCAACCTCAACACCTCAAACTGTGATATTATGCCTCAGCGCCCTATTACGCCTGGCTCAAGCCAACAAAGAAGTAATCTTGATAACCATGGATGGAAAAATTATAATTACAAACCAGCAAACCTGCCTGCTTTTGACAAGAATGGAAGTGTAACCACATTTGTCAAACGCTTTGAAATGGCCATATATGGGGCCAGTGACCATAACAAAGTGGCCACTATGATCAACTTCTTGGACGAGTGGAGCATTGAGTTAATTATGCCTCACATTGGAGAAATCCTAACCTACACAGAAGTTAAAGAGGCTGTGCTTCGTAAATTTGGAGGTCCAGAACGAATGTCAACTATGGAAATCTAAATTTATGAACATTTTCTTTAAGAAAGATAAAGCAATTGATGAATTTGTGGATCAATTCTATTGCAAAGCTCAAGAACTCTTAAGAGCAAGGGCTATAGTCGATTTTACACTAAGATTGCACTACAAACATGCAGTACAACATTACCAAAATTTTTCAAACATTTTTTTACCTGCTTTTGTGCAAAACCTTTTAATTTCCAAACTTGTTTATAATCTGCGCAATGCTCACAAATCTATGGCCCTCCCAATACTTGAAACAAATCAGGACTTCCTGTCTCTGCTGGAAAACCCTACAATACCAATAAAATACTGACAATGATCCACCTGTGAAAATGACGAACCTCATATACAAGAACCTCTCGCCCTTTAAATGAGATTACTTGCTATAACTGCAATTGTAAAGGACACTTTGCTTCGTAATGCCGTCAGCGAAATGTTAATGTAGTCCTTCCAGATAAAGCGCAGGTGGAGGGAAAAGAACAAGCACAATAGATGCAGGACGCTCTATTGTGCTGGAAACATCATTCCCACCTTATCAACAATAATACGCAGGCCATGGGGCCTCATTTAGCAATGAAACAATCCTATTTTAGTATCAAATGAAGATTTTACAAATGTACATGCGGTAACTCGCTCTCAAACGTAAGGCTGTCATACCTGAAGCCTCTGAAGTAGTCGCTAAACCATATGTGCAACAAAGATTTGAGAATATTCCAGCCAAAGAGCTGAGCAATGCACCAGATACCCCAAGCTTGAAAGAAGTGTTTATAGCCAAGCCAATTAACACATTCATCAATGAATGTCCCAGTATTGGAAATACTCTGAAGCACACTCTTTACCCTTTGGATTCTTCCCATATTCACTTAGTAACCTCTATTGATTCTTACTACTCTGAGTGCACTTATGTGGACATTATGGTCAACAAGATTAAAGTTATAGCTATTGTTGATAGAGGAGCAACTGTAAACATTGTCTCCACAAAGTTGGTAAATAAATTGAAAATTGCTCTGGATATTGACCACCATTGGGAATATGGGACTGCGGGCCTCAACAGCACTAAGAGTGAAGGAGCTTATAACGCCTTTCCACTGCGATTTGGAGCTTTGGTAGTAGCTGAACACACCATAGTGCTTTCAGATGCCAATTATGGCATACTAATTGGAACTAGTTTTAAAGGACCTATGGGATCTCATGCGAAATTAGAGAACATCTTGATAATATTGGCCAATCACTTATGCTTTATTACTCTCATGACAATATGAAGCCCATTAGCCATCACAAAAACTTTATCAATATATCTTATGCCAATGGGATAATACCATTAGGATATCTAGCGTGTAAATAGAAGCCACCTCATTCCAACAGCCATAAACAAAAATTGAAAAATAAATCTCCAGGTGATTAAGGATGCAACAATAGCTCTAGGCCATCAACTGGTTATGAGGACTGGGACCACGCTGGATATACCATAAGGACTTTACAGGGAGGTTGTATCCCCTTGGAATCATTCTTGGATGGAAACTAGTGTAGCTTCTGGAATACTTATACCAAAGCACGGGGAATTGATGTGAAAGAAACAAATTTGACCAGTCAAAGTATTATGGTCAAGAAATATCAAGTAGTCGTATTTGTGCACCTGGTTCTGAGGGATAAGTTAAAAGCAGCTGTCAAATTTGGCGATTTACCTGAGTTCAGTTTACTGACCGAAAGCCTTAGGGCACATACTGTAATTTCATTGAAAATCATTTACTGGATTATCATAACAATAGAAAGATGAAGAACTAGAGTTGTTTAAATGATACTCCAAAATTTTCTCCAAAGATGACCAAGAATTGAGTTGTGTAAAAGAAGTACAGCAGTTTGTTGATACTGGGGACCATGTGCCTATTAGAATGAGGCCAATCCGGCGCCCCAGGGCTAGCAACAAAATAGTTGAATAAGTTTAGACAAATTGCTGAAAAATAGAATGATAGTAATCTCTAAAAGCCCATGGGCCAGCCCAGTTTTAATTGTAAAGAAAAAAGATGGCTGCAATTGAGTTGTGATTGATTATCAACGCCTCAATGCCATTATTAAAAAAAGATTTGTATCTGTTACCCAGAACTGATGATGCTCTGGACCGTCTGGGAGGGGGAAGTATTTTACTGCAATGGACCTTATCTCAGGATATTGGCAAATTAGACTGCCTTAAGAGGATCAGGAGAAGTGCGCAATGATTGCAGCTCAAGGGCCGTTTCAGTTGACACACATGACTCAGGGGCTGTGCAATGCACCAGCAACCTTTCAGCGCGCAATGGACACAATTTTGGGATAACTTAAATTATCCTGCGTACTGGTGTATCTGGATATATCAATGTCTTTTTGTGAACGTTTTTCAAACATATGAGCACCATGAACAAGTGAACAGCTTTTGAAGGCCAATATGAAGATAAAGTTTTGAACATGTCAATTCTTTAAAGAACAATTGAAATACCTCGGGTTTGTCATTGATTCCAAGGGCTTGCAGCTTCAACCTCAAAAGGAGGAGGCGATTAACAAAATGCAACCTCCTACAAGTATGTGGGATGTTCAATTATTCTTAGCCATGGAAGAAGCCTATCAAAGATTTGTAGAAGGGTTTGCAAGGATTACTGAGCCTCTATTCCATTTACTACAATGAGGAGTCTGTTTTTGCTGGGCAGATGAGTGCCTATAAGCCTTTGAGGCTTTAAAAACCAAAATGAGCATGTCAACTGTCCTCCAATATCCAGATTTCAGCAGGCCTTTTATCATATAAACTGACGCCTCGTTGACTGCAATTGGGGGTGTGCTATCCCAGATTGGGGATTATGGCAAGGAGAATCTAGTTTCTCATTGCAGCAGGATGCTAAATAAGCATGAGCGTAATTATATGGTGACAAAGCGAGTATGTTTTACTGTCATCTACACTTGTAAACAATTTTGGGTGTACATTCATGGCACCATGTTTCAAGTAGTGACAGATCACAGCTCATTATGATGGCTCCACAATCTCAAGGAGATTGAGGGACGATTAGCCTGCTGGGCCCATAAATTACAGGCGTACGACTATAAAATTATTCATAGAGCTGGAGCAGCCCATCTGTCAGGATTTGAGATAACAAGCAAATCTATTTCCCACTTCCATATTGATCCATAATGAGTCAACTCTCAACCCTATCCAAAATGAAAATGACTTCAGGATTTTTGTCCTCAATTCCTGAGTCATTTGGGGCAGCGTTTCCACCGACTTGATCAGGTGGGTGGCAAAATACATTGAGGATGCCCATGAGGCGGTCAATCCAGAAGACTGGGAAAGATCCTGAATGGAAGGGGCCGCGTCAATCCTTAAGGCACTGTGTCCCCACTCACCCTATATATAGTTACCTTTTAACCTAATAAAACATTTGGTATTCTAACCACCCTTCTGTTTCCTTCTTGACCTTTTATTACTTTGCAGCTTTGAGCCACCTTCAGACCTCAGCGATAATCTAGAGAACTGTAACACTGACAAGCGTGGTGCTCTCTACTGGGGGCTCTGAGCTGTCCTAAGTGAAAACGTCTATCACAAACAATGGAAAATACTAGCAGCCCTGAAGACCAAGCTTCTGGTCGGTTGAAAAGCGTTGCTCAATGGGTTAGTACCTCGCAATATGAACTACCACCTGCGCAACCTGAAAGGTTAGAATTCCAGGCCGCATTCCAGTTCTCCCTGCCCTCATTTGATGGAAGCCCGTTTTAACTTCAGTATGAGAACCTTAACGATGTTATACAACAATTAATAAATGGCATCTACTCCATGGGTGCCCGCTCCAGCTGTTCCCATGCCTCTTCTGTCCCCTCTACCATGCTGGACCTCTACGATTTGGCCCAGCTACCAGCAGGAGAACTTGCACTGGGTCCTGAACACTACCTCAACAACTTTATTTACCCAGCTATTCACCACCTACTCCAACTAGTTGGGTTGCACCATCAAGAGGTCTCCAAACAACTGGGGCTCAACCAGTCCTTGCACACCCACATCATCAATTTTCATAATACAGCAGCCTCCTTTGTTCATGACAACCATGAGGCCATTATTGATAACTGAAGGTTGATCAATGAGGTCCGAGACCAAATTGTGATGTTAGATAGCAGGATCTCTGACTATCTTGAGGACTAGCTTCTTCAAAACGTCCAACTTCTTGAGGAAACATGGAATCAACGCCTCCTCCAAGTTTAGGACTTGGTATGATCCCTCCAACAAAACTATTAGGAATGGCCTCTTGCAACTACTCCTCCAGAAGTGAAGGTCCTGAAGGGCCAGAGGGTCCCGTGGACCTCCCAGGCCCCCAGGTCTCTCAGCTCCCCCTCTGATGGCCCTGAGGACCCATGGCGGAATGAGGTGATAACATGCTTGGCCGCCCTAAGTGATCAAATTTGGGATGTAGCTCAGGGATGCAAACTCCAAGTGGATGGAGTCCCCCTTGACCATAGGGTCTTCATTGACGCCCTTTAAGATAAAATGGCAACCTAAGTGCTTTCACCAAACTTACCAATACTCACATATCTCACCTTGAAAAAACTTTCCAGGGGTTGGAAACCTGTTTGACCACTCTCAAAAGCCAGCTTCACCTTCAGGGCGCCAACATTCAATCCCTAAAGGAGCAACTCACAAATAAGGCTTCCATTTCCATCCTCAACCAAAATTGGGATGATATCCAAAAGGACCTTGAGGGCGCATGGTGATAGCTAGACCAACATTCCCCGCTTATATGGAAACTGAGATCTCAGAGCCAGCAGCCAACCCTGGCGTTAACATTCTTTCCACTCCTATTATAACTAAATTTAAACCTATGATAAAGAAAGGTTCACCCCTGGTCAGGAGAGCATTGCTTCCTTTACGCATATGAGAGCTCCATGGAGGAAACCACCAACTGGCAGAAGATAAAGCATATTTAATCCTGCATAGATAGCACTGCACAGGAGATCATGACCCCACATTTGAAGAAGTGCGACACCTGGGAACAGGTCCGTACAGCCTTAATCCAAGAGTTCAGCAGCAATTAAGCCCTGGCCAACCAAAAACAAGCATTCCTGGGTATCTGACTTAATTAAGGAGAAAGCCCTATGGAGCTTGCCAGCTGTTTTTATGCCCAAGCACAACCCTTAGTCACTATAAATCATATCACCCTGGATGAGGTTATTAATGCCGTCATTTCTACGTTGGAATCCTACCCTGAGGTTCAGATGCATTTATTAGACAGAAGAATAGGTTTTCCTGCATCTGAGAGATTATGGAAGCGCTTAACAAGATCCCTGCGTCGACTCTACACTCTAAGGCTACATTTACAGGCTCCTCTAACCGTCCTAGAGTCCATGTGGTCAAAACCCAGAAAAATCCTCAACCTCAATGCACGTACTGTAACTGTTTCAGACACAGTGCCAATACCTATTGGAAACGACTTGCTGAGGAGTCAGGAAAAGGACCGTCATCATGAAGAATGAGGCCCTTAATGCTAACATCCCTAAACAGCCTAAAAAATCCTCCATAACCTCGAGTGAACTGAGAGCTATTGTATCTAGAGAAGGAGTTTTGGTATCCAATGATAATAAAGAAATTGATACTGCTTACTCTTCTTCTGATTACTCTCCCATATTCCTCAAACTGCCTCCCAGTTTGGAAGTCTTGTTACCTGGGTCGCAGTTTGAGTTCATAAAATTCCAGTCCTTGCCGTAGTTGACAGTGGCTCCCCCATGAATGTCATATCATCCAAGATAATGAAGCATGTCAAGATCGCTCCAAATTTGCCACACTATATGGAGTATGGTATGGCTGGCCCTCAATGTACTAGTCTATAGGGGCTTATTCCTCACTACTTTTGTGGTTTAGAAAGCTTGCTGTAAACACCCCCGCTGTCACGCTGGATAACCCTAGCTATGACCTGCTCCTCAAGACTCAGTTCCTTTGAGACACTCAGTAGTAGTCCATCTATGATGACGGCTTTTTATCTCTACTAGGGCATCAGGTCCCCCTGTTTTTATAACCTCTCATGACTCTGAAACTGAGGTCAAAGCCTGAGCATGTCTAATGGAGAGTGAAGGACAAATTGATCAGCTCAAAGATCACATTAGGGGCTCCCAAGTCCAATTGCCCCTCCTGCTGTTGATGAGAAAGAGGGCATGCTGAACTACTTACCTAGGGCGACTACAATACCTCCGTAGTCCCAAGTCATTGATGACATCCAGGTCCATGTCAACATCCCTTCAGGATACCTATTGGAAATATGAGGCCTAGACAACCCATCCATGAGGGAGGTGCTAACCTGCCCGGGGATCCTAGATCCAGCTTATGCCAGACCTATATCAGTGTTGTTATCCAACCTTACTGAAAAACCCCTAATAGTAGGTCCAAACTGTCCTGTCGCCTATGACTGCCTTCTACCGGTGGAGGCTATTGCTGATGTCCATAGCTTTGAGGACTTAGGATTTTGGATTGGAGACACCTCTATCTGTCAGCCTGGTCAACACCAATATCAGCAAGGACCTCTCAGATAACCAACAACATAAAGTTCAAGAGTTGTTGGAAGAGTATTTGGACCTAATTTTGGCCTATGACTTTGGAAGAATTAACGGTGTCCTACATCATGTGGAAACTGTGGATGCTCCACCTTCTGGTCCCAAACTTACCAAAAAAGCAAGGTTGAAGAAGCCCAGGTGGCAGTGGAACTCAAACAACAAACTCCATGATGGACTCCTGGTACCATTGTGCAGCCCTTGGGCCTCTCCTCTTATGCTGGTTTTGAAGAAGGACGGCAGCCACTGGGTGGTGATAAGCTACTGACAGCTCAACTCCATCACCAAGAAGGAAAGTTATCCTCTGTCAGATTTGATGATTCCCTCCATCTGCTTTCTGGATCCCAGTACTTTTCCGCCATAGACCTTGCCAGCAAATACTGGCAGGTAGAGCTCGCCCCTGAATATTGAGCTAAGTGTGCGCTCATATCCAACAAAGGACTATTTGAGCCCACAAGGATGACCCAGGGCCTTCGTAATACGCCATCCAGCTTACAACGTGCCATAGATGAGATCCTTGTGGACTTGAAGCTTTCATGCATCCTCGTCTACCTAGATAACATTACAATCTTCTCAAGAACCTTCAATGGGCACATTGAGCATCTCATGGAAGACTTCAATATGCTACGGAAGGCTTCTATAAAGCTTAAATCTTCAAAGTGCTCTTTCTTCCGATCTGAACTGGAGTTCCTGGGACACAAAGTTTCCAAGGAGGGCATCCAGCCTATACCAGACAAGGTCGACGCCATAGAGAGAATGTCACGCCCCCAAAGCTTAAGGGATATCCAGGCATTCCTAGGAACGGTGGGCTATTATCGTCAGTTTATCCCCCAGTTTGCTGACCTAGCCGAGCCATTGTTCTACCTTCTGCAGAAGAATATGCCATTCAAATGGCGGCCTGAACAAGATCAGGCTTTTAATGCCTTGAGAACTGCTCTATGTACTAAACCAATTATAGTCCACCCACACTTTGACCAACCCTTCTTGTTGTTTGTGGATGAAAGTGATGTTGCTGCTGGGGCTATCCTAGTCCAACATGATGAAAACCAAGCTGACCATCCTGTGGCCTATTTTAGTAAGACGCTAAGTAAGGATGAACGGAACTACAACATTACTAACAAGAAGTGTCTGGCTGTATTATTAGCCATCAAACATTTCAAGCAGTATATCTACAGTACTCATTTTACTATTGTTAAAGCCCACTCCTCGCTCTGGTGGCTCTAGCAAATGAAGGACCCAGATGGGCAACTAGCCATGTGGGCTTTACAGCTACAGAGCTATGATTTCACTATAGTCCATTGTGTAGGCACGATTTACCAAAATGCCAACGGCCTCTCAAGAATGCTGGTGCTAGCAGCTTTTTCCCTGAGGAGGACTGGATATACAATCTAATAGCCGACCTGATCAGTGGGAGCTGGAAACTCCCAAGGTCCAAGCTGAACTCTGAAGGATGACTTGAGACACTCAAATAAAAGATGGGATGCTTTAAAAGGAAGGTCAATAAGAAGTGTCTCCTTTATGTCTGCATCTCCTCCAAAACTGATGTTATTCTAGAGGGCCACTCTACTGTGGGACATGGGGCCGTTAAGAAGACTCATGAATGGCTGAAGTCACGATGCTACTGGGACTGAATGGTAGAAACCATCCAGGAGGTCTTGGAGGCATGTATGACTTTCCAATCTTAAGACCAAGCCAATCCTCGATTCCAACACTTAGTTGTTACCCCAACTGGGCCCTTCAATGTCGTTAGCATTGATGTGGTGGGCCCTCTTCCCACTAGGTTGCATGGCCATAATTATATTATCTTAGCCATGAACTACTTTTATAAGTAGGTTGAAGAGATTTGGCCCCAGCTGCCACTGTCAAAGCCACAGCTCTCTTCCTTATTCATTCATTTTCACCCAGCATGGGTGCCCCAAACCTTACTTTTGGACAATGGGTTGAACTTCACTTCACAGGTAGTACAAAAACTTACCTCACTAGTCGGCGCTACCCAGAGCAAGCTTCCCCTTACCATCCGTCTACTAATAGGGCGGTAGAGCGCGCTAATGGAACTCTTGTTTTCATTTTGCAAAATTTGGCCGCCTCAGATCCTGCCCGTTGGAACCACTACCTAACCAGAGTGTTGCTTACCTACAGGGTAAGCTACCACCGAGTCATCAAGATGTCCCCATTTGAAACCCTATATGGGCATGCACCTTGGCTACCAATTAGCGTCCAGCCATTGCTTAAGACCTCCACAATTGAGAATTCTGGATTGACTATGAGGACCAAAGTTGAAGAAATTGTCCGGCTTTAAGCCCTAGCCACACAAGGCATCATAACCACTACAGAAAGTGAGACATCCCAATTTAATCTCGACTAACCCTCCTTACAAACTTCCAATTAGGTGGCCTTGTTCTCTATCACCATCAACCTGGAGGCTGAAAAATAAGCTAAATGTTCTTTGTTCTGAACCCTATAAGGTCATTCATAAGGTAAAGTCTGAGTACTCCATTGCTGATGTCAAACAGGAAACTGTGGTCAATTGGGTGCATGACCAGTTCCTTCAGCCATATACCCCGCTCTGACAGGATCTTGAGGGGGGCGTTGTCAGGATATGAGATAACGAGCAAATTTGAATTCCCCACTTCTGAATTGAGCTGTAACGAATTAACTCTCAAACCTATCCAAACGAAAATGACTTCAGGATTCTCATTCCCAATTCCTGAGTCACTGGGGCAGCGTTTCCACCAACTCGGTCAGGTGGGCAGCTAATACATTAAGGATGCCTCTGAGGCGGTCAATCTGGAAGACCAGTAAAGATCCAGAATGGATGGGGCCATGAAGATCATTGAGGCACCATGTCACCACTCACCTTATAAATATCAACACTTTTTAACCTAATAAATTATTCGGTTTTTAACCAATTTTTTGTTTCCTTTTTGCGAATTTGCAGCTTCAAGCCACCTTCAGATTTTGGTGACAGTCTATAGAACTGTAATGCCAACACTATCATAATTCAGATGACTATTGTGACTTCCTATTGTAGCTTTCATAAGAAGTTTGGCTGATGTGCTTCATGAAAAAATGATTACTTGAAAGTATGGAGATGAGCCACCTGAAGTACAAAAGGCGATAGAAAAAGATTTAACTGACATGGAATATCTGAATGGAGTTTTATATAAGCTCAAGCCCAAGGGGCAATGTCAAATTTTCCCAAAACCTTTTGATCAAATGGAGATTATTACAGAAGAACACAAGGCCGTCAGTCATGGAGGATTGACCAAAACGCTAGAATTAATTTGATCTAGTTACTAATGGAATTCCATACAATTCAATATTCAAGTCATAAAAAATAGATACCATTCATGACAAATTGTAAAGCCTATGAAGTCAGATGTGAAATATCGTTTGATCAAACCCAACTGGGCCTGGCATACTGTGTCAATTGATGTAGTTGGCCCTTTGCCTGTGAGTAGCTTAGGCAACAACTACATAATTGGTGCTATAGACCATCAGACGAAATGGGTGGAATCAAAAGCAATTTGAGATGTTGGGGCTCTAACTACTGCCAAGCTCATTATAGATAATATCATTTATAATCACAAATGCCCCAGAAGATCTTGATGGATAATGACCCGAATCTTACTTCCCAGATGGTGCAACGGTTAAATGAGTTGATGTCTATCAAAGGAGTGTTGTCAAATCCATACCATCCTGAGACTAATGGTATGGTAGAACGAGTTATTGACACTCTAGTCAGCATATTGAATTAAAACGCAGCCTTGGCGCCTTTTCAATGGACTAATTTCATTTGTGCTACTGTGTTTGCATACAATATTGGATACCACAGCAGCACAGGCCACTCTACGTTTTGATTTCTGTATGGTAGACAGCCCGCTCTAGCTCCATTATTATGTTCAGTACTCGTTCAACTGAAGCAATCAGCCTAAAATTATTATGTTGAGAAACTAGCGAAGACCTTAATTAAGTTTAAATCTGAAGCTTATCAAAACATGATTTAGTCAAAAAGTTATTCAGAAGAGCTATGGTGACTAAGTTCAAGGAAGGAGACTTAGTAGTATATTGTGACACTCATAGTGTAGGCCACATGCATAAGCTGGCTTCGCTTTGGAAAGGTCCAATGATTATATTAGAGAAATCGTCTGAAGATGTATATAACATTAAGGATCAAGGTGGCTGGGTTGTTAATCGAGTACATGCTAAGTTCCTTCATCCATATCTTAAAGAGTAATAATAATACAAAAAAAAAAAAAAATTAGCATAAGAATAAGAATAAGAATAAAACGATATATATGATAAATATAATAATAAAAAATAGAAAAAACAAAAAACAATTAAAAACAAAAATTTAATTCAGATAGTTAATGCCTCAATGTCATTGGAACTATATAACCCTTCTTTGGGAGGGGGAGGAGTGTGAGATCAAACTGGGGAAGCTTGTAGCAGAATTGGTGAAATTTTAATCTCATACAATTTTTGACTATCTAGACCCTTTCAGAGATGCGCTAAACTAAAAAGGCTTGGCACCATGCACGCTGGCCTAGTCAGCTTAGGAAAGGCCATCAAATTAAGGGGAAGACCATTAATATACTTTGGAATAGGTGAGAAAGGCTCGACTTGGTATCAAATGCCGCAGAAAGGAAGATACAGTTGGCAAGAAGGCTTTCAATACAGGGGTAACCTGGGGTAGGAACACTTTTGCGTAAAACATCTGCAAATGGGCCTCATCTAAAACCCTGTGCATGTTGGGCACAATTTTGGTGGGAAGCGAGGAAGGAGGGAAGCAAACGCATGCACCCAGAAGAGCCATCTGTGAGATATACTGTTTTTTTTTTAGTACTAGATGGTCCCAACTGTGAGATATACTGTTCAGAGCCCTTTCACCAGGCTTTTGCAAAGGGCTTGGTACAACACCAGGATGCACCAATCTTTTGAAACCCAAGTCTTGAGGCCCAATGGGATGTGTAAATTTGTATGTACCAAAGTGGGTTAGCAATAAAGCCTAGAAATCAAGTTAGCAAAAATAAGAACCTGATTGGTCTCAAAAATATCAAATGTGGCAATGCCAGGCCCATTAGAAAGTGCAGATGAAAAGTAGGCATTTACAAGTTCCAACATTAAATCAGGTTTAAACTATAACGAAGCCACACTGCTCATGCATAAGGAGGAAATAATATCGTTGGAAGGGAAGATGTGAAAAAGGGAAAACAAGAAGTCAGGAAGGAGATCCCCATCCAAAGCAAATTGATGCCAGATAAGGGTTTCTTGGGGCTGACTGGCGTCAGAAACCCAAAGTGTTAAGGTGAGAGTTGAAGGAGGATCCCCCAAACCCATTGGGATGTTTGAAGGACAGCACTCAAAGCCAAGGGGGCCTTCTTGAGTTCATCAATGATTGCTGAAGTCACAGCGGGATACAAATCTGAACTCTTGGGTACCATGGAAGCGTAACTGGTCGATCCAGCTTGATAAATTGAAGGCAACATGCCTAGTTGACCATAGTGCACCGCTGGACTTGCTCAGTCTTAAGAAGACTTGTCTGTCTGAGGCTGAAAGGCTATTAATATATTGTTTGTACTTTAAAGATTGTGAGAATCTAGACATTGTGACCCAAAAAAAGTACCCGCTGCTTTTATCCAGTCAAGGTGGGGGAAGTGTTGAGTAGTTGATTGGACCTAATCGTTGGATATTAGATAGGGACATAATAATGTTAACATGCTTAATTTATTATGGATCATATCAAAGATGTCAGTGATTATGAATCAGGAATATCCTACGTTTATACAAAGCTTGGGATCAGCAGCCTAGCGATTCCACTTAAAAATATTCAACTATGATGACATGGGCTCAAGGGCTTTGTTAGTTAAGTTGGACTTAGTAAAAATAGTCAACTTGATGACTTGGGCATATGGGCTTTGTTAGTCAATGCCAAATTGGTTTTTAATGTCAATTGAGTTTTTGATAAAATTAATTACTAATTAGTTGTATGAAACGCCTTTGTATGTGCTGCTGATTGCTTGAAAGGAGCATCGGTTCAGCTATTTGCAGATGCGTCAGAAATGCTGTCTTGGGATATTTTGAGGTTGACGCCAATCCTGAGGCCATGTGAGATGCCCCCAGATCAAAAGGACTGTAGAACCTCAGACAAAATATTACGTTTTATCTCTGGCCAAGTGCCATTGAAATTGAGGCGCCATGGGTAAGATGTAACAAACATCAAACCCTATGATTATCTCCAAGTTGATACTAATAAAGTACAATCAAATATTACCACAAATCAATGGTTTAATTTACAAGCTTTCTGTATTTAATACTTTTATATTGTATTAAGGTGAGAATTTACTTGGGATCAAAAGGATCAGGGAAGCGAGCCGTTGTCCAAGTAACAAACAGAAGAATATAGCTTTGAGGTGTTCTATTCAAGGAGGTTACATCTTGAATATTGTAACAATCTGGTATATTGTTGCCATACAATAGATGCTCGAAACTCCACCTTACCACACAAGAATAACCAGCCATATGAAGTAGGCCTAAAATCTCAACAGGGCTCCCCAAATCTTATGGTTTGTTTGCTATCAATTAGTATATACCGCATTGTACACTCTTGCCCTATGTTACTTTAGCTCCAGCACCCTCTCTCAGGGCTTTGCTCACCATCATACTATGACTAGTTCCCTGGAGATGTAACTGTGCATCTTGCACCACCTCACTGGGAATAGAAGAATTACAGACACCTCCTGGCATTAAATGCCCAAAAATTATTTTTAATCTAGAATTTTCCATGTGGGGTTTTTTGTAAAGTGTGAATTGGGTGCGCCAGCTGTTGGTCACAGCCACAGTGGGGTTCACTACCATTTTTCCATTATGCCAATGGGTGGTGAATATCAGCATTATTCTTGCTACCTCCAATTGGGAAGTACCATCCTTCTTACTTGTACCTTGTGGCTTTGGACGTCAAACAATTTGTGTTATTATTCCCTGACTTTCCCCCAAAATTAATGAAACCAGCATAATTAAAATACTTTTTTCAGCTCCATGTTCAGACAGTGCAGGCAGGATCATCGCCTATGGGCCTGGCGTGATGGCCTTGGATAACAATGCACAATCCATCGCCAAAATGAGTATGGGGTTGTTTGTGGCCCTAAACGCATTTTATAGCAATGTTTCCTTATATAAAAACAAGCCCAATATCTTCTCTTATGGCTCTAACATGAAACCCATTTCAGTATACCAATTCACCCCTAGAGAACACGCGATTGGCCCCTACCTTGATTTAAATTACTTGTCAAGTGGTATGGATAGAGGAGGGGCTTCCTAAGGTATTCCCACGCTGAAAGTACCGGTATTAGTTGATTATCAAGTTGGCAAATATCATTTGGCTGATTACTACCAAGCAATCAAAAACCTCTTGCAAACCATTATTTTGGAGTTATGTTGTGACAAAAGTTTAACGTCAGATTTAACATGAAAGCCAATACCTTGTCCTTAACTTTAAAGCATGGTCATGAATTAGTTGTCTCTTTGTATGAAGTAAACTCTCAGGGAGTTTTGCCCCAGTGGCCCAATATCCACACTCTCAGTCTGGCTCTATTGTTGAAGCCTTCTCTGGAGGTATCTTTATTTACTGTTTAAAGGGACTGGAATTTTAGTTTGCTGCAGCTTCAGCCAATGTACTATCAGATCATTCAGAGTTTAATTGCAAGTTCAAGTTAATTTGTGGATCTTGTGCGTATATCTTCTCTCATTTACCCTTTGACTGTACAGGAGGAAGCGGCCTTAGATATGTAGGTTAAGAAGCAATTAGCTAAAGGCGTATTATTTCAGCGTACTCCCCTGTATGCCCCCCACTTATCTTTGTGAAGAAGGCTGATTGTACCTTATGCCCATGCGTAGATTATAAGTATCTCAACAAAGTCACAGAAACAGACTTGCATCTAATGCCACTGGACTTTTAGATATCATGCTATGTGGAGAAGGCGAAAGTCTTTTCCAAACTGAAGTTTTTTAAACGCATTTAATAAGATATAGATCAAGAAGGGCCAGGAGCAGAAAACTGCATTCTGTACCAGAAAAGGATTTCTACATTTCGGATTATGCCCTTTGGGCTTAGAAAATGCCCCTTCTATCTTTCAATTCCATATTGGTGCAGCTTTGGGGACCTGCTGAGGGTATGCGCGGTAGCCTACATGGATGATATTCTGGTGTTTTCCCCTGATCATGAGTCCCATGCAGTACACCTTTGGCAGGCTATGGAGTGTTTGACGGCAGTTAATTTTTCACTAAATATTGGTAAATGAGAATTCTTCTAGTCCCAGGTCATCTTCCTGGGCAACGTCGTGTTTGACCAATGCCACATTAAAACTCCAGATAAGAAGAAGGCGATTCATTAGTGGCCCATCCCAACTTTGGTCAAGGAATTGAGGAGCTTTTTAGGGACATGTACGTTCCTTAAGGAATTTACACTAATTCTTTCTGAGGTGGCGGTACCCCTGTATAAGGCGAGTGGAGATAAATTACTCCAGTGGTCCCCCCAATTTTCAGGATGCCTTCCAAGCGGTAAAGCTCACCTGTTATCCACATCCATCATTCGTCATGTAAATCCAGAAAAAGAGCTCATTGTGGCTACTGATGCCTCCAACTTTGCCATAGCAGCAGCCCTATTACAAGTAGGCAAAGATGGAATTGAGCATCTGGTGGGATATTTTTCTAGGAAGCTGTCTCTGCCTGAGTTGAACTACGCCGTATATGACAAAGAATGATTAGCATTGATGTATACGCTGGCTTATTAACGACATCTTTTGTATGGCTCATCCCAACCCTTATGCATACATACAGATCACCGTGCCTTGTTGTACTACCATGCACCTCATGTCTTAGCCCAAAGAAAACCCGCTGGCATGAGACCCTGGCCCAATTTGTGTTTTCTTTATGAGTTATAAAGGCCATGGAGAATGGTTTAACGGATGCTTTTATCTGAAACCCTGCACTGGCTCCCAATCCTAAGGAGGTAGAGATGCATAATACCATTTTGATGATTCTTCTGGGTAAGATTGTGTCTCTACTTCCCTCTCTCTTGGCCCACGGGCCAGTGATTGCTCATCTGGAAAATGTGGAGGAATAAAGTACGTTAAGAAAGGTAGTCACTTCAAAGCTGTTGTCAGCTGAGTATACTATGGTCCTCGCCAAGAGCAAGTTTAATTAAGAAGAAATTATTAGGAAATACCATGTTAAGTATGAGATGGTGTGGCTTCAGTACGCCTTTGGGTTCCTGCAGGGCCCATTTTCCTGGAAAGCATCTGGATCATCATGATGGGATCACCGTTAGCCACCCTGGAAATGCAAAGACCCTTAAACTAATCTACCACACTTACAATTAGATGAGATTAGCCGCACAGGTTGCCAGAAATTGTAAAGAGTGCTTGGTATGAAACCAAATGAAGTCAAATTGACAGCCCCTCGCAGGTTTGTTGGTGCCAGTTCAAAAGGCTGAAGGGCCTGGATTTCCTTATCAGTGGATTTTATTGTGAAGTTACCTGCTTCTGAAGGTTAAACCGCCATCGTGGTAGTGGTGGACCGTTTTACAAAGTTTGCCTACTTTATCCCTTGTAGAACCACAGTAACCCGGCAGAGATGGCTATGCTCTTCATTTCACATGTGTTTGCTTTCCATGGTGTCCCCCAAGAAAATAATTAGTGATCTGGGGGTCCCAGTTTACCTCTATCTTTTTGGAATAGTTGTGTAAGACTCTTCAGATTCACCTCTGCCGTTCAACTGCCTATCACCCCCAATCAGTTGGTAAACTGACGAGTGAACCAGTGCCTAGAACAGCTCCTGCGGTGTTACACTGCCGCAGATCATTCATATTGGGTTTCCCATCTCCCCATGGCCCAATTTAGCTATAACAACGCCCAGCTGCAACAATCGGTTAAATCCCCCTTCTTTGCCAACTATGTCTTTAATACCACCTTCAACATGGGGCCCAGTTGTGGATCTAAGGTGAAAGTGGTGTTGGATACTGCAAAATTATGCTCAAGAAAGTACACCAAGGGGTGAACACCATTTGGATGCGGCCGTGCAAGCTTACAAGGAGAACGCTGATGGTAAGAGACTAGTTGGCTCAGCGTAAAAGGAATAAAATCTTGTGATGATGGAAGCTAAAAACATCCAAATCAAGCAACCAGGGAAAAAACTGGCACCAAAGAGTATAGGGCCTTACCACGTTGTCAGAAAGGTGGGCCACGCCTCATACCAGTTGGATCTCCCAACTTGTTTGAATCTTTTCAGTCTTCCATGAAAGTAATCTTACGTTGTTTGAGGGCCCACCACCAGAGACTCCTGAGGGTTATCTGGTGGATGGGACTCCAGAGTGGGAAGTGGAGGAGATAATAGCCTCCCATCAGTTAAGAAGAGAATTTGAGTATCTTACATCCTGGAAGTGATTTGACGCAGCAGAGAACAGTTGGGTCCCAGCGCATGACTGCGCTCATGCCCAAGATCTAATTGAAGTATTCCACCAGCTTTTCCCTGAGGCTGCAGGATCCAAGTACAAGCAAGCCATTGCTGCCATGAAGTTGGCCCTTGCCCACAAGAACTTTTCCTTGGTGAATGCCCCTGGAGGGGGGTGGAGCCCAAAAAGGAGGAGATGCTAATGTCATGTTTACATTACTTCATTGAGGGAACCAACTACCAAGACAAGGTTGGACGTCAGGAGTCCAAAAAGGTTAAGCTTCAGGACCTCCATGATTTAAAGCATACCTTGGACTAACGCTGGGTGCAGGCCAGATATGCCTAGGTTAGTCCAGTGGAAGTGCGTGATGCCCAGCCTTGCATTACAAAAGGAAATTAAAACGCACTAGTCATCAATCCCCCCCCCTTGGGTTGGGACCATCTAGTACTATAAAAAACGCACTAGTCATCTTCGTAATAATGACATTTTAGTAGGGTTGCTCAGAGAATGGGGGTTGAAAAACCTGTTCAATTTTACAATATTTCCACATTGGGTCAGCTCAGCCTATAATCAATAACTCAAGTTTGTTCAACCTTGAGCTACAGTACCCTGTATGACGGTAGGGTGTGCCGATTAGTTATTTTAGGCTTGTTACCATTCTTCCCAATTTATGACAACTACCCTTGTTTAAAGTATGGTTCTTGAGACCATATTTCCTCGTTGATTATCTTCCTTATTAATAAAACCCCGTTAATTTACGTTTTTAATGTGTTACCTTTGGTGAACCTGTGCGCGTACCTCTTTGGGGAGGTCTCTAACAACATCAGCCGTTTTAGTTGCACATAATCAACTATCATATCTAGTGCACTGCTAGGCCCTGGTCTTCTCCAGACTGAGGCACCCAAGCACTCCAGCCCAGATCTCCGCTTGGATATGGACTCCCCTTTGGGATTCACCCAAGTTTTGTTGTTTGTTTGCTATCAAGTAGTATATACCACGTTGTACAGTCTGCCCTGTGTTACTTTAGCTCCAGCGTGCCCTTGGGGTTATTCTCATCATCATATTAATGACTGGTTCCCTGTCATTTTGGCTGAACATCTTGCACCACCTCATTAGGAATGGGAGAGTTACAGTCACTCTCCTGACATTTTAGCCAAGTTAACTATAATTATCATTTATTTGAGGTAAGCCAACTAGAGGGTAGACATTATTAAGAGAGAGAAAGAAAGTAAGTAAGTATCAACATGAAAACTGAGCAGGGTTAAATCTGCTAAAGAAAGTTTTCCACCTCCAGATCAGGACTCTGATTTTTGGTTACATCATGAGTAAGGTTTTTGTGTTTTTAGACCTACTAACTGCCAATAGCTTCCTTCATTTAGCACCTTGATCAATGTGTGAAGGGTGGGAACTATACCACAACCTTCATGATTGTAGCCATACAACCTAATAAGTTGCCTTCATCCCTGAGTTAGCTGTAAATAACTTTCCAAAGGTATAAACTATAATATCGTTGCTAATGCTTTGATTTAAGATTTAATTACAAAATGATGCAATAAAGCCATGTGTCACAGATTCAGCACACCACAATATTAGTAAACTCTCAACTCTGGTAGAATCGAGGAAATACTGATCAAAGTGCAAGGATTAAAAAACTAAGATGAGTTTAGCTCCAAAAATGGCAATATTTGTTTGAGTAACATCAAGAAGAAACTGAAGCATTTAGGTGCTTAATGGTGCACCAAAAAGGAAAACAATCAAAATGAAAGAAAAACGGTGCCATCAAGCAACCAGAAAATTAAGTCTACTGATGGCAATGATTATTTGGACTCCACCAAAGCGCACAGGAGCCACAAAACCAAAGATCCTGATACCAAAGGCTTCACACGCCACCGCAGTTCACAAATTTAGGAACTTGAGAAAATTAATGCCCAAGAGAGAAATCAATGGAAGAAGAGACTGTTCTGAGGTTCCTGAAGAAGATACAATATCTTCCCAATCCACTATTTAATTATCCACTCAATTTATTTTAAATCCTTATTCTTTAGTATTTAGTATAGAAATACTAAGTTTTTATCTTAAATAAACAGTCTATTTACAGAATCTTAAGTTTGTCCTTTATCTGAAGCAATCACCAGTAACCAGTCTGGGATTAACCTGTTTTGAAGAAGACACTCATTTTGAGAAAGTCTCCTTGTAAGGTTAGGCTTGCAAGGAAAGAGATTGAGATAAGCTCCGTTGGGTCAAGGGAAGATTCCAACGTAAACAGGATTATTTGTAAAGAAGATGCACAGTTGGTGTGCGATTATCAAGTTTACAGCTCTCTCAGGAAGCTTAAGCCTAGCTGGTTAGTGTCAGATCTGTGCAACAGATTACCCCTTTCGACGCCCCAAGTTCAAGATCCCCAGAGTCAAGTGAGAAGAACTAGGGCGGCGATACTGGTGCTCACTACAGGTGTGACGCCAACCACACAGTTGAGAAGAGAGAGTTTAGGGCAAACGGAAACGCCTAGTATTGAGACCAAGGAGGTATATCATGGTGAAGAAGCAGAGGAAGTCTATCCCCAAATGAAAAAGTGATGATTGAGGCAAGGTTGCAAGTGTTGGAAAAAGAAGTAGTATAGTTGAGTATGTACCTAGATTGGGTTTCAGACACTGCTTGATGGGCTCGGAGTGGCTACTACCTTAGTGTTGGTGCACATGCCAGTGACTAGAAGAATTAAACCTGATCTGAAGGGACTTGAGGAACGGGTCCAACACCTTAAAGCAGAAAATGGAACAAATGCATGAACATTGAATGAGTATGGTGAACGTTTAGACCACCATGAGACTATTTTCGATGACATTGATTGAAACTTGGAGGAAATTAAGGATCTTCTTCAAGTAAAACCGCAGCCTGCTCTAAGCCCTTTGCTGGACACCTCACGTTTAGAAACGCCAGTATTAGCTGCACAGGGAACAACAACTCCACGACATAATAGAAGTGTCCAGTAGAGGAGATTCAAACTTTAAACCCTACCTCAAAACCATGTTCACTCCTAGCGAGGGAACAATAGCAGGGTTTCTACAAATGTACAATAACAGCATGGATGGCGCTAGTGACAAGCAGAAGGCTCGTCACATCCAAGGCTGCATGAGCTGTGAAGCGCAGGATATACTCAGTGCTAGTTTACGCCCTGGTTTGACCTAGACCAAGGTTAAGGAAATCCTGTTATCCGAATTTGGTAGCGCACAGGATGTTGAGAATATGAATCAGGAGTTCATATTGATGAAGATGAGCAAGACAGAGACAGTCGCAAATTATGCCACCCAATACTACCTTTGAGTACAACAACTGGACCACAGGGACCTTATACTTGCCTACCGCGAAGACTTTCCTAATCAGTTCCTTGGAAGCACATCCAGCCCTCAAGATGCACATGACGCTTGCAGTTGAAACGGCTGGATCTCTCAAGTCCATCAAAGAAGCGTTACTCAATGTGCAAGGAGCTTGTAAGATTGAGAACAAACCAATGACTCAACCAACACATAGAGTAGGAAAAGTGGTGTATGCTACACAGGACAAAAGTGACAATCCAAAAGACAAGAACTTCAAACCAGTTCTACGGTATCAGTGCAAGGAGTTCAAATGCCACAAATGTCACAAGCCTGGTCACTATTAGCGATCTTGTCTGATGAAAGGTGAAGAAAAAAACCCTTCAACAAAAGAGGAAACCCCTGGAACCATAAATTGGGTGAACCTACACGTGGAAGGAGAGGATGATCACCAAGATGAAGGCTCGATGGATTCTGGTTACCTTGTCCTAGGAGCATCTAGTACTGTATCTGTACCTGCATGATTATGGGTACTGTCAGCGCTACAGTTCTTTAGACTTGCGCTGGGGTTCGCGGTGGCTCAAAGCTGGAAAATTTGGAAAAGAGCACCAAGGAGGAGACAGAAAAATGAGTTAGAATACCAATTAATTTTTTAAATTAAAAGGCTTCGATATTTATAGGGTGCATTGGGACTTAGTGCCTTTGGGATCTTCAGAGCCTCATATGATCAGGATCTTTACTGATCTTCTGGAATGGCCTCCTTGAGGGCGTCCTTAATGGATAGCGTCACCCACCTGACTGAATGGGTGGAAAGGCCACTCCACGTGACTCAGGAATAGGTGAGGATGATCTTGAAAGCGTTTTAGCTTGGTTAGGTTCAACAACCGATTTGGCACGGCTGGATTCAGAAAATGGGAATTTGAAACAATTTTTATCTCGAATCCTGACAAGGCCCCTTCAAGATCCTGTCAGAGGGGGGTGTACAGCTGGAGGAACTAAGCATGCACCCAGTTTACAACAGTCCCCTGATTGATGTTGGCAATGGAGTACTCAGACTTCACCTTGTGTATACCTTTGTAGGGTCCAGACCACAGTATGTCAAGCCTGTTCTTTTGGCCTCCAGGTCAATGATGATAAAAAATAATGAGGTCACCTAGTTGAAATTCTGGTAAGGAGGGTCATCCGAGATTTGATTGGGATGTCTCTCTTCCAGTGGTGGTAACAATGCCTTGAGTGGCTTGGGCTTGCAGCCGGACAATTTCATCAGCTAGAGCCCTCATATTTAAATTGGCATTCTCAGGGGTGGAGGTTTTGAGCAGGGGATGGACGCTACTGGGTAGCCGAGGTGCCCGCCCATACAGGGCTTCAAATGAGGACATTTTGATGACACAGTGATAGCTTACCTGGTAGGTAAGCAAGGCGCTGGGCAAATAATGGTTCCAGCGGGCAGGATCTGAGGCTGCCAATTTCTGTAGGATGGAGACAAGAGTTCCATTATCCCGTTCTACCTCCCCATTAGTAGAAGGGTGGTAGGGAGCAGCAAAACTCTGGAAGATGCCAAATAACGAAGTTAATTCCTGTACTACCTGGGAGGTGAAGTTCAAACCATTGTCTGAGAGCAAGGTTTGGGGGCACCCGTGCTGGGTGAAAATGGAGTAAACAAGAAATAGGGCGGTAGCCTTAGCGGTGGCTGCAGGGACTGAGATTGCCTTGACCCACTTAGTTAGATGGTCTATGGCAAGGATAGTATACTTGTGACCATGTAGCCCAGTGGGGAGGGGACCCACCACGTCGATACTAATGACATTGAAAGGTTTGATCAGCGCAACAATGGAGTGCTGATATTGAGGGTTGGCCCAGTCTTGGGATTGGCAGGTCATACAAGCTTCCAGAACCTCTTGGATGGTTTTGACCATTCGGTCCCAGTAGCAGCATGACTTCAGCCACTCATGGGTCTTCTTAACTGCACCATGTTCAACAGTAGTATGGCCTTCCAGGATGATGTTAGTACAAGAGGAAGGCCGGATGTAGGGGAGCCACCTCTTGTTGACTTTCTTGTAGAGTAACCCATCCTTGATCTGAGTGTCTTGAGTCATCCGGCGGAGTTTGGCTTGGGCCTGGGGGATTCCAATTCCCATCATTCGGGCTGTCCTATCAAGTTATAGAGCCAATCCTCCTCTGGGGTCAGAACTGCTAATGCCAGCATCCTGGAGAGTCCATCAGAGTTTTGGTGAATAGCGCCAGCGCGGTGGATGATGGTGAAGTTGTAGCTTTGTAGTCATAGGGCCCACCTGGCCAACCGTCCATCTGGGTCATTCATTTGTTGCAGCCATCAAAGGGAAGAATGGTCGGTAATAATAGTAAAATGGGTACCATAGAGGTAGGGCTAGAAATGCTTGATGGCTAAGAGAACTGCTAGGCATTCCCTCTCGGTGACGCTGTAGTTCCACTCAGCCTTGCTTAGGGTCTTGCTAAAATAAGCTATGGGATGATCAACCTGGTTCTCATTGTGCTGAGCCAGGATAGCCCCAACAGCGACGTTGCTAGCGTCCATGAACAGCAAGAAAGGCTTGTCAAAATGGGGATGAACTAGAACAGGATTAGTACATAAGGCCGTACATAAAGCGTTGAAGGCCTGTTTCTGCTCAGGTCGCTATTCAAACGGTACATTTTTTTGTATAAGGTAGAACAACGGCTCGGCGAGGTCAGCAAACCATGAGATGAACTGACGGTTATAGCCCACCATACCTAAAAAGACTCGAATATCTCGTAGGCTTTGGGGGTGTGACATCTTTTCTATGGCGTCAACTTTGTTGGGGTTAGGTTAATTGCCACGCTTAGAGACCTTATGGCCTAGAAACTCTAGCTCAGGCTGGAAAAAGGAGCACTTTGAAAGCTTGAGCTTGATGGAGTCCTTCTGGAGATGCTCAAAGACTTCCTTAAGATGTTTGACATGTCCATTAAAAGTGCAAAAAAATGGTGATGTCATCCAGGTAGACCAGGACACAGGAGAGCTTCAGGTCCCCTAGGATCCCATCCATGGCGCGCTGGAATGTGGCCAGGGCGTTGCAGAGGCCCTGGGGCATCCGGGTGGCTCGAACAGCCCCTCATGGGCGATTAGAGCACACTTGGCTCGGTCTTTGGGAGCAAGCTCAACCTGCCAATACCCGCTGGTGAGGTACATGGCTGAGAAGTACTGGGAACCTGCAAGCAGATGGAGGGAATCATTGATCCGGGGCAGAGGATAGCTGTCCTTCTTGGTGATGGAGTTGAGCCATCAATAATCCATCACCACCCGGTGCTTGCCATCCTTCTTTTGGACCAGCAAAGAGGGGAAGACCAAGGACTATGTGAAGGGACCAAGAGCCCCGCATCGAGCAGCTGTTTGAGTTCTACCATGACCTGGGCCTCTTCGACCTTGCTCTTGTGGTAAGGCTGGAACCAAAAAGAGGGGGCATCCCCAGTTTCTACATGGTGGAGGACTCCATTCATCCTTTCAAAATTGTAGGTCAAAGTGGAGAATAGATCTGAGTATTCCTCCAGGAGCTCCTGGACTTTAAGTCGCTGTTCATCAGAGAGGTCCTTTCCTATGTTAGCGTCAACCAAATTAACCGAGGGTGGTGACTCCAAGCCAAAGTCCCTTAAATCCCCAAAGCTTCAGATGTCAGCAACAGCCCCCATTGGTAACAGGCGGATGTAAGCGGTGGGTTGGTTAGGACCTACAACTTTTTGTTTGTCAGTCAGGTTGTCTAGCAACACTGATATTGATCTGGCATATGCTGGATCAAGGATTCTGGGGCAGGTCAGCACTTTCTTGGGAGTTGGGTTATCTAGGCCTTGGACCTCCAGTAAATACCCCAAGGGAATGTTGACGTGAGCCCAGGTGTCAACAATGACTTGGGATTTTGGGGATATGGTAGTCGCCTAGGGAAAGTAAATCAGCATCCCCTCTGATCCATCCACAGCAGGAGGGGGTAGCTGGACTTGAGAGCCCCAGATGTGGTACTCGAGCTGATTGATTCATCCTTTGGTCTCCAGTAGGCAGGCTCGGGCCTTGACATCAGCCCTAGAATCATGGGCAGTCTTGAAAACCAGAGGGACTCGATGTCCTAAAAGGGAGAGAAAACCACCATCATAGTGGATAACAGCCAAATAGTCTCAAAGAAACTGGGTCCTGAGGAGCAGATTGTAGCTAGTGTTGTCCAGAGCGATGGCAGTTGTATCCAAAGTGAGCTTTCCAAATTGATTTGGTAGAGAGGATTAGGCCCCTATGGATTGGGTGCACTGGGGGCCAGCCATGCCATAGTCCATGTAGTGTAGCATATTGGGGGCGACCTTGATGCGTTTCATCAGCTTGGAAGAGATAACGTTTATGGGGGAGCCACTGTTGACTATGGCGTAAACTGGAATCTTATGGACCTGGATGGCGACTTGGGCGACCAAACTTCCAAACTGAGGTGGCAACGTAAGGAACATGGGAGAATCATCAGAAGAAGAGTAAGCAGTTTTAATGTCTTTATTGTCATCAGATACCGCAGCTACTTCCTTGGAGTTAATGACTTCTGGTTTGTGCGTAGGGGATACTTGAGGCTGGACAGGGTTGTCAGCATGGAGCGCCTCGTCCTTCATGCTGACTGCCCTTTTCCCGCCTCCTCAGCTAAACGTTTCCAACAAGTCTTAGCGCTATGCCTAAAGCCATTGCAATAGGTGCATCAAGGATGGGGGTTTTTCTGGTTCTCGACTACATGGACCCTAGGGCGGTTATAGGGGCCAGTGGACGCAGCTTTAGAGTGCAGGATTGTGGCAGGGATCTCGTTGAGGGCCTCCTTAATCTCCCTGATACAAGTGAACCCATTCTTCTGCCTGATCATATGCATTTGGACCTCAAGATAGGACCCCTAGGTGGAGATGACAGTGGTGATGGCGTCATCCAGAGTGATACAGTTCGTTGTAACCAGAGGTTGTGCCTGGGCATAGAACTGGTTGGCAAACTCCATAGGGTTTTCTCCTTTGTTAAGTTGAATGCCTATGAACGCTTGCTTCTGGTTGTCCAAGGTTTGGTTACTGCCAAACTCTTGGATCAGGGCGGTGCGGACCTGTTCCCAGGTGTTACACTCCTTCAGATGGGGAGTCATGATTTCCCAGGCGGTGCTGTCTAGGCAGGAGTATATATGCTTCACCTTTTGTCAATCGGTGGCCTCCTCCATGGAACTCTTATAGGCATACAGGAAGGAGGCGATACTCTTCTGTCTGGGGGTGGACTTTTCCTTGAAACTAGGTTTAAAGTTAGCAACCATAGGAGTGGAAAGGGTGTTATTGCCTGAGATAGGTGTCAGCTCCAAGATCTCCATTTCTGCATATTCTCAAGGAACCCTCTGATCTAACCGCCTCCACAAGCCTTCTAAGTCCTCTTGGATGTAGTCCCAATTCTGACTGAGGGTGGAAGCGGACGCCTTGCTGGCAACCTGCTCCTTTAAGGATTGAATCTCAGCGTTCTGTTGTTGGAGCTGGTTTTCAATGCTGGCCAACTGGGTTTCAAACCCACAAGACGTTGTTTCAAGCTGGGAGATGTGAGCGTTGGTAAGCCTCATGAAAGCGCTGAGGTTATCCATCTCATATGACAGCGCTTCGATGGAGACCCTGGGGTCAAGGGGGACACCATCCGATCAGAGCTTGCACCCCAATGCCACCTTTTGGATCTGGTCCTGCAAGGCAGCCAGGGCGGTTAATATATCCCTTCGCCAGGGGTCTTCAGGTTCACCTGAGGTTGGAGGGCCTGGGGGCCCTTGAGGCCCGCATGGTCCTTTGGGTCCAGCTGGCCCTTGACGCCCTTTGGGGCCTTCAGGCCCCTAGGCCCTTCAGGCCCAGCACCCGCAGGGGGGTAGTCATGAGAGGCCAGCTCTCAGTAGTGCTGCTGTAGGGACCGTACCAGTTCTTCAACTTGTTGTAAACGCTGGGTCCATGTCACTTCAAACAGCTGGGCCTTTTGGCAAAACTTCTCCTCGAGGTAGCTGGAGATACCGCTATCTAATACCATGACTTGATCGCGGATCTCATTGATTAATCGTCAGTTATTGAGAATAGCTTTGCAATTGTCATGCACAAAGGAGGAGGCAGCGTCATAGAAGTCAATAATATAGGAATGTAAATTCTGGGTGACCCCTAGGTGCCAGGAGACCTCCTGATGGTGTAATCTGACTAACTGGAGGAGGTAATGAATCGCGGGCTGGACGAAGTTATGAAGGTAGCGATCAGGCCCCAAGTTAAGCTCCCCAGCAGGTAATATGGCTGAGGCATAGAGGTCCCACATCGTGGATGGTATGGCGGAGGCGCGGGAGCAGCTGGAGTGGGCGCCCTCAGTGTAGATGCCATGGTTTAATTGTTGAATGACAACATTGGTATGTTTAAACTGAAGTTGGTATTGGCTTTCATCTAGGGAGGGCTGCGAGAGTTGGAAGGTGGCACTTAATGTTAGCCTTTCCAGCTGTGAGGGTGGCATTGCATACCGTGAAGTACTAACTTATCAAGTAATGCTCCTCAATTGACCAGACATTTGGTCATCAGGGCTGCTATTGGTTTCCATTTTTGTGATAAATGTTTTCACTTAGGTCAGCTCGGAGCCCCTGTAGTGAGCACCACTTCTGTCAGTGCTAAAGTTCTTTGGACTGGCACTGGGGTTCACAGTGGCTTGAAGCTGAAAAATTGGAAAAGAACACCAAGGAGGAGACGGAAAAATGAGTTAGAATACCAAATAACATATTAAATTAAAAAGTTTTGATATTTATAGGGTGCATCAGGACTCGGTGCCTTTGGGATCTTTGGAGCCTCATCCAATCAGGATCTTTACTGATCTTCTGGAATGGCCTCCTTGAGGGCGTCCTTAATGGATAGCGTCGCCCACCTGACTGAATGGGTGGAAAGGCCGCTCCACATGACTCAGGAATAGGTGAGGATGATTCTGAAAGAGTTTTAGCTTGGTTAGGTTTGATGAATGATTTGGCACGGCCAGATTTGGAAGATGGGAATTTGATATGATTTTTATCTTGAATCCTGACATGTACATGGATCCACTGATGGGGGGTTGAACTCTACATACCTAGCTCAAGAAATGAAGCCCACTCAAGTAGTCAATAGCCTAGAGGAAGGCGAACAACTTGTACTGGACACCTTCAAAAATATTGAGAAGACTACTACGCTGCACGCCAAATTGACGTCCAATACACCCAAGCAATTAAAGAAATTTGAAAAGTCAGCTGGCGATGTGCTGTCAACTGGGAAACCATTTGGGAAGAGTGTAACCAAAGTGGAAGTTGTGATACAGCGTTTGCGTGTACTGGCAGTCCTCGATACTGGTGCCCCAGTCAATATCATGTCCTCAAAATTGATGAAGAAGCTGAAATTCATGCCAGACATTGACTACCATGCAAGATATCGGACAGCAGGACCTGACACCACATGTGCATTAGGGGCTTACTCTGCCTTACCCCTACGCTTTGGACGCATGGTACTCACTGCCCATGCCATGATTTTAGACAATGACCACTATGACTTCCTTATTGGCACACAATTTTTATTGGATTTCGGAGCAAAGATTGACTTTGTTAGCAGCACTGTGAGTCTGCTAAACTACCAGATGCCCCTTGTGTTCAAGGATGAAGACCTGAAATCAAGGAAGCAGAAGACATGTCTGGTTGAAACTGAGCAATCAATATACCCAGTAAACTACATACTTCGCAAAAAAGGTGTGAAACAACTACCTTCTTCAGTGTGCGCCAAAGAAGGGCTACCATTGAGTGCCAATGAGGCAATGGAGATTTGACGAGGAGAACAAAGAGTTATGCACACTGCCATAAGAGTAAAGATCCCCCAGAACACTGTACTTGAAATATACTTCCAAGAAGGAGTATGCGAACAGGAGCCATGAGTGCTACCTGGATTCTTTGACTCTAGTCATGAGGGTAAAGTAACTATCCTCCTGGGGAACATCACCACTCACCCTATCCAAATTGAGAAAGGAAAATTGTGGCATGCGCTAAACTAACCAATTGTGATACCATCGAGTCAGTACATGCTGTTGGAGGATTAGAGAAATTGGGACTTTCTGATATGACAGAGGAAGAATGAAAGAGCTGGATGATTTATTGGAAGAGTTTGAAGATATTTTCAGCCAAGGACCAAACGATTATGGTCTGTGTAAAGGAGAGATACACCATATGGATACAGGGTCAGCTATACCTTTCAAATTAAAGCCATACCGCCAATTGAAAATGGAAGAGAGGTTATTACTAAGGAGCTTCAACAACTTACAGATGCTGGCTTGTTGAGACCCTCTAAGAGTCCATGGGCATTGCCACTTCTGTTGGTGCACAAGAAAGATGGCACACATATGATGGTTATGGACTACCGTCAATTGAATGAAATTACAAAAAAAGATTCTTATCCTCTCCCAAGAATTGATGACGCCTTGAAAGGGTTTGGCGGTTCAAAGTATTTTTTGGCAATGGACCTGGCCAGTGGGTACTGGCAAATGGAACTGTCACCTGAAGACCAGGAAAAGTGCGCCTTGATCAGCAGCCAAGGCTTTTTCAAACTGACCAGAATGCCACAAGGGCTGAGCAATGCTCTGGCAACCTTTCAACGTTCCATGGACCGAATATTTGGAGAACTGAAGATGACGAGTGTTCTATTCTATCTGGATGATATAACAGTATTTAGTAGAACTTTCAGAGAGCATATTGTGCACCTTCGAGAGGTGTTCATGTGGTTGAGAGAATCAAATCTTAAACTGAAATGGATCAAGTGCACCTTTCTCAAGAAGCAACTCGAGTTCTTGGGACATGAGATCAGTGCACAGGGGATTCGACCTCAAGAAGGAAAGGTAAAGGCAATAACCAAATTGGAGCGTCCAAAGAGTATGAGGGATGTCCAGGTGTTTCTGAGCATGATCATCTACTATAGACAGTTCATCCCACGGTTTGCAGACTTGGCTACTCCCATGATGTACCTACTGAACAAGGACTCTAAGTTTGAGGGGGGACTAGAGCAAGACCAAGCCTTCGAGGTCTGAAGAAGAAACTGGTAGAGGCGCCGATCCTAACATACCCAGACTTCAACAAGACCTTCTACCTATACACTGATGCCAGCGACGTAGAACTTGGTGCAATACTAGCACAACTAGACGAGAAGGGGATTGACCATCCTATCAAATATTATTTTAAGGTCTTTACCAAAGTGGAAAGAAACTACACTGATACAGAGCGCGAATGTCTTGCAGTGATTAGAGCAGTGAAGCACTTTCAGCCATACCTATATGGAGTTCACTTCAAAGTTTTAATGGACTATGCATCCTTATGCTGGCTCAGGAACTTGAAGGATCCTGATGAAAGGCTAGCCAGATGGGCTTTAAGCTTCAAGGATATGACTTTAAAACTATACACAGGGCTGGAAGCAACCACCTGAACGCAGATGGGCTCTCAAGCTTGCCAGTGTTCCATTTGCATGTGCATGAGTGCGATTGACTTTATGACCTAATTGGATTACCTGAAGAGGAATGGGAAGATGAAACTGAAGAAGTCAAGTCAGTTTTAAGAAGATGTTCAAAGGACACGCAAAGAGTAGATGGAAAACTCCGGAAGTTTATTAAGGGAAGATGGTATCCATATGTGCGACCTAGCGATCAAATGGAAATAGTGATGAAGGCACACAAACATGTGGGACATGGAAGATTTCAGAAGACCCTAGCTTATCTCAAGGACCAGTTCTATTTGGAGGCTATGACTGATGAGGTGCACCAAGCCTTGGAGATGTGTATACCATTTGCAAGCTTTAGACCATTAAAAAATGAGTTTTAGTTTATACCCTTCCCACCATCCACGCCTTTTCACAATGTATCTATCAATGTGGTAGGACTACTACCAACTGCCTCAAGTGGGAACAAGTCCATAATAGTAGCAATTGACCACTTCACAAAGTGGATTGAGGCAGCAGCAATTAAGGCATACACCACAGGAACCACCGCCCAATTCCTCTACAATCAGATTATCACAAGACACGGTTGTCCCCCGGATCTTGCTATTGGATAATGGGAGGAACTTCATCTCTGAAGTAGTGAGAAAACTTATGGACTTGATAGGGGTGAAACATCTGTTCACTACCCCCTATACACCATCATCAAACGGAAGTGTGGAACGAGTAAATGGGACATTAGCTGGGATCCTCAAGAAGATAGCAGTTAACTACAAGTCAAAGTGGGATATCCTCTTACCATCCACACTGTTTGCTTTATTGACTTAGCCACTACGGAATCATTGGAATGTATTCATTCAAGGCGCTCTATGGGAGAGAAGCCGTTTTACCTACCCTGTTGGCTTCAATAATTGCCGCGGATCACAAGAACTTACCTCCTGGGAACTATCAGCAAGAGTTGTCTGATGAGCTCATATGCATACAGTTAGAAGCTGGAAAGAACATCTAGAACAATATCCCAAAAGGCCATAAAGACAGTCAGAGACGTATTAAACTTCCAGAATTTGGAGTCAACAATAAAGTATTATCTTACCACATCTGTGGAAGTCAGCCTGGGAAGCTTCAAGCCATTTGAACTGGACCATCAACTGTACTTTCCAAGTGGGGCCATAAATACTCCATCCAAGATGATGCCAACAACATTGTGTTCAACAGAGTCCATGATAGACACCTTAGATCCTACCTTCAGTCTCATCTTGGAAGGGGTGGTATCACAAATTTGGCGCACCACGAAATTGGTAAATCCTTGACCTCTGGTAGAATCAAGGAAATACTGATTAAAAGTGCAAGAATTAAAAAAACTAAGATGAGTTTAGCTCAAAAATGGCACTATTTGGTTGAGTAACATCAAGAAGAAACATAACGATTTAGTTTCTGAATGGTGCACCAAAAAGGAAAACTATCGAAACAAAAGAGAAACGGTGCCATCAAGCAACCAAGAAATTAAGTCCACCGATGGTTTTGAAAATTGGGACTCCACCAAAGTGCACAGGAGCCACGGAACCAATGATCCTGATACCAAAGGCTTCACACACCAACGCAGTTCACAAATTTAGAAACTTGAGAAAATTAATGCCCAAGAGAGAAATCAATGGAAGAAGAGACTGTTCTGAGGTTCCTGAAGAAGATACAATATTTTCCCAATCCACTATTCAATTATCCACTCAATTTATTTTACATCCTGATTCTAGTATATAGTATAAAAATACTAAGTTTTTATCTTAAATAAACAGTCTATTTCACAGAATCTTTAGTTTGTCCTTTATCTGAAGTAATCACCAGTAACCAGTCTGGGATTAACCTGTTTTGAAGAAGACACTCATTTTGAGAAGGTCTCCTTGTAAGGTTAGGCTTGCAAGGAAAGAGATTGAGATAAGCTCTGTTGGGTCAAGGGAAGATTCCAACGTAAATAGGATTATTTGTAAAGAAGATGCACAGTTGGTGTGCGATTATTAAGTTTACAGCTCTCTCAGGAAGTTTAAGCCTAGCTGGTTAGTGTCAGATCTATGCAACAGATTACCCCTTTCGATGCCCCAAGTTCCAGATCCCAGAGTTGAGTGAGCAGAACCCAGGGCTACGAGATCATGCATTTTACTAATGTTTAATTTTATTAAGCACTAGATGTTAAGAAAAGTTTATTTTGCTCATATCTTTAGTTTCAAATCTTAATAGAGGAAAGCTGACCTGGGGACATACATACCAAAAGCTCAAAGAGAAAAACAAAAACCTAAGCATAATGAAATGCCTGGTGAGAGTAACGAAACAAAACTGAATAGAAATACACCAACAAGGTGGGGAAGCGACTAACTGCTAACAAACCATGGCAGAAAGGGAGCCAGGGGTGGTTTGGTACCTAAACCTATGATTTTTATGACTTTGACTACTGCAGAAAGCAAAGGCCTGGGGGCATCCATATAGTGAGGTGCGAGATGGGCAAAAACGAGGTCAATATAGTCAAGTTGGGCTGTGTAGAGGGCCTCAAAATAATTAGCGAGGTGGTGCTTAGCAGTCATATGGTGTTCAGGTAGATAGGTCAGTTTTTCAGCTTGTTCAGGTATAATTTGATAATTTTTGAGAATCAAATATGCAAATTTATAAGCGGTCTTTACAGCTTCATTGGCTTCTTTGTATACCCTGTGATTTCAGTCTTTGCAATGTGGGGGGATTCTGGGGGAAATTTTACCTTGGGTAAACCTTGTGCCTGCATGTTGAAAGCTTGGATATTGGCATCTTAGAGTTTAATACTATCAGGGAGGATACTGTTTCAACGACCAGCTGATGGTAACTATGGATTGGTACATCATTAGTTTTAGGAATATACCACCTGGGGTTAGATTGAGTATAGAATCTATAATTTAAAAATTGACTAAAAACTAATCTCATTGGGGGAATACAGAATGATTTCAGCCCACTTCATCAACCTCATCTAATAGTTCCCAAGGATTTTGGTTAAATAGAATGTGACCATGGATGGTATGTTTGGGTGTGGGGGTTGAATGGGATTTCGCTTGGGTGGGTACAGTTATCCAAGCCTGACCCTGATTGGCTGGTGCAACTTTTGGTGGTCGATGGAGGCTAAAGTTAAGGGTGGGGACAGGAGCTTTGCACGGGCCATTGATTGAGAGATTTGGTATGGAGGGGGCAGCAAGATACCCCATTCAGAAGCAGCCACCACAGCCATAGAGGAGGGGGTAGAGATAGTGTCAGTATTAGGGGCAGGTTTTTTACTATGGTCAAGGTCAAAGCAGATGGGACAAACGTGTTGATTGTTGTCAACCCTAGCCCAGAAGCAGTGATCAGGTGCTTCAGCCAAGTGATATTGTGGAGAAATCTGTTGGGCCATATGGGGGTGGTGAGGACTGTGGCAGCAGTAGTGTGAGGGGCAGCAAGGTGCTCTGCACTAATAGATACAGTGAAATAGTGGATAGGGTTGGTGCCATAGGCTGAAAGCCCTGTCATCAATTCATCATATGAAACCTGGGCTGGGAGATGCAAAAAGAGGTTTGCAAAAGGTGCCTCCAATGTGTTATCTGTAGCGAGAGTGTACAAGTGGTGGGAAAAGGAATTTTTTTAAATATTAAAAGGGTCACTGCTGCTGCAACTGCATACTCCTCAGAGGAAAACCCAAAAAAACAAAGTATCCTTTAAAAGGGTTCAAAATTAATAAATCTGGCTAGTGCAAAGGACCCAAAGCAAGCTCTATAGTTGCCTTGTCAGCGTATGAAAACAAGTTTACATAATCAACATTTAGGCGGAAGCATAGTTTTTAGCATGGGATGGCACAGGTGTTGGTATAAGTTGGGCGGACCCACGTAAGGTACAATTCAAGGTCTCTTGGTGGAACAAACTGAAACAAAGAATTGGGTAGAATGGTTGATCCCAGTCATGAGCGTTTGATTTCTAGGCAAAAACACTTTAAGGAGTTTCACCGCTGCCCCACTGGGAGCAGCAGGTGTGGGGCCAAGGACATCTATGGAGTGGTGCCGCAGAAAATTGGAGTGGTAAACTTATTTTTACTTTTCAAAAAATGCTTAAATGTAAATCAAGCAGATTGCTCATATCTTAACTTCTTGGTTTTAGTCTTTATCTAAAACTTTATACTACTTTTTATATTTTTTATTTTGGTTTGCTTCAAGTTAGATGTAGAGTTAGTCCACCATTTTTAAAGGAAGATACCATTTGAAACCCTTTATATAGATTCAGCTTGATTCCTATTGCAGTTTGTTAAAGTGTGCCTTCTATTGTTGGTTTTACATTTCTATTGTGATCTTCCTTACCTTTGTGATAAATAGCTTGCACTACAATTTGTGGAAACAATCGCATCTGTATAAGTTTATTCTTTTACTGATACCCTAAATTATAGGCAGTTTATACTTTAAATAAAGTATTCCAATATACTCTGTTAAATATTTAGCTTTTAGCTTTATACTTAACACTACCCTGCTGTTACTTAACTTCTATATACATTTTGAAATATTGTGCCCATCTAGGAAGTTTGTTAGCCAATTTTTATCTGTGATCATGCTTGCTTATACCTTTCTCAGTCTTTATAACTGTTTGAGTGTTTTATGTCTAGCCTATAATTTTTATCACATTTAAAAACAATGGTTTGGAATCAGTAATAAATATCTGTTACTGAAACCATAGATATAGACTTTTGACAATCACAAATTATGACATGTTGTTAAGTTCTTAACTTACCCTTTGACTTTTGATTGTTTCTGTAGAACTGAGATACCCTTTTCCTTTAAACCACTTTATAAATTTTACACAGGGCGATATCTTATACTTGCAGTCAATGATATTCAAATTGGATCTAAGTTTTAACGTTTGAGTATATAATGAACATCTTTGAGCGCTATGAACAACCTAATAATAAGATGGTAATATCTGAATGAATGGTTGGCCAAGTTATAGTTACTGTAACTATGATCCCTCAAGTGCAAAAGCGAGTTGCTTGCATACCAGAGCGTTAGATGATTTTTATGGCGTTATGTGCTAGCAAGGTAGTTTAGTTTTGTGCTTATTATTACAGTTTAGATCTGATATGAGGTGAATCACATCAGCTGATAATACAACCAAGTTAAGGTAAGATAATCAATAGGATAAAGCAGTAAGATAACTGAGGGTTTAGCTTACACATAACTTTTAGATCTTTGATACTTAATCTATTTTACCCTAATCTATGTATATAAAAATGAATGCTTGTTTCTTTGTTTTATATGAATTCCTATACCATTCATCCAATTATAATGAAACTTCAATGAGTCATTGTGCCCATGACCAGAAAGTTTTCTGAATTAGTATAACCATTATTTTTATATTAAAATAGAAAAATTATATGTAATAAGTTAAAATCTTATATGTTTTTAATTGCAATCAGCGTACTGTTACAGCTGAGCAATTTGATATTTGTTGATTCGATAGTTTCAATGGTTTTGCCAAGCGGTTGGTGGTTTTAGGTTAATTAGTAAGCTAGATAGTTTTAGTAAGACGTTAGTGATTAGTTGATTTGATAAGTTAATTGGTTTTGGTAAGTAGTTAGTGTTTTATGGTTGCTTGATAAGTTTAATTTGGTTTTACCAAGCATTGGTGATTGGTTGATTTGGTATGTTCGATGGTTTTAGCTAAGCGTTTTAGTAACTAATCTATATATAGATAGCTAAATTGATATTGTAAGTGATAGGTAAAAATAAAATAAAATGAAAAACCAATGTAGTTATAAAATTTATTTAAAGAGTTTCATGTATCTGCATTTACTTTGGTTTTGCTTTGGACAATAAGATGTTAAGTTCTGCATTTTTGAGCAGTTTTCAATTGAGTTCAAATTAAGTGCTTACATCTTAGGATCTGTTATCTTGACTATTAATCATGCATTTGTTTTTAAAAAATAACTATTTTATTTGAATTTTCTTATTTTAACTTTAATGTACCTGCTTAAGTTGTTTCCCCTACTTTATAATATATCTGTGCCAAGTTAGATTGAAATTGGTCCAGTAGATTAAAAGATGATATGTCATATATATAATAATTATAAAATAGAGATGTTTTGGTTAGCAGTTTGGTAGTATTTGATTGATATAATAGATTTAGTTTTAACCCGCTTAATGTTCTGACACATATTTGCACCTAAAAAATGAGGGTGATGTAAATCTAAAAGCACATATATGCATCCAAGAAATAAAGGTTAAATATTTTATTTCAAAATTTACTGAATTTTTTGATACAGACAAGGACCAAAATAATTATGAAAAATTGTAACCGGTGGCTAATTTTTTTGCCAAATTTAAGGGCCAAAATTAAAGGATTATTTTGAAATCAGTGAAAGGGTTAATTGGCTGAGTGGTTGGTGCCTTTTTTTTAGTACTAGATGGTGGTTGGTGCCTTTTTCAATTTGATAGATCCAATGGTTTTGGGCAAGTGGTTGGTGGTTTTTTGTTAATTCGATATTTAAATTGGGATATAGCTGAGTTCGGTGAATTTTGGTTGATTTGATAAAGCTTAATTTTATTTGGGCAAGGAGTTGGTGAAATTTGGTTGTTTCTTAAGTTCAATTGGTGTTGGCTGTGGTTGGTGGGTTTTGGTGATTTGATAGGTTCTTTGGCTTTGGCAAGTGGTTTGATGATATTAGAGTAATTTGATAGATTCAATTGGGTTTGGCTAAGTGGTTTGTGGTTTACGATTGATTTGATAAGTTTAAAAATATTAGTAAGCAGTTGGTGATTAATCGGTTTGATATGTTCAATAGTAATGTTTAAGCGTTTTTATGTTCTTTCATATAAAACCTAAGTTAATCAGTTCAAATCATCTGGTAATAAATAAACTGGAGCAACGCCGGGTAACTCCACTAATAGAAGTATAAATTGAAATGAGGTGAAGGCTTTACCATGCAAAGGGTAATTGGAATGGAAATTAATGTGCACGTTGGGATGGGGGATTTTATGATTTGAGCGTCATTAATAAGAAAAAGTAAGGGGGTGGAAGGCGAGTCGGTAGAGCGTATGGCTACCAACCTGAAGGTTGCGGGTTCGATTCCCGCCCTTCGCACATCAATCGGGGTGCAGCCGAAGGAAGCTATTGGCGGTTAGTAGGTCTAATAACACGAAAACCTTACCCATGACGTAACCAGAAAAATTTGAGTCCCGGTCCGGAGGTGGAAAAACTTTCTTCGATGGAGTTGACCCTGTTCAGGTTTCATGTCGTTTCTTTCTTTCGGTAATGCCTGTCCCCTGGTTGGCTTGCCTCGAATAAATAAAAAATAAGAAAAAGTACCGGCATCAGATTAAGCCGGAACTACTAAGATCTAAATTAGGCGAGTCGAGTAATCAGTTGTGAATTTTAAAAGCCAAAGCTTAAGATTCAACCCATTAAGCATAAGGATAAACTTTCCAAATATAAATTAACTTTTACCAACTTTGAATTGCAACTTAATCTAGAACCAGGTGTGGATTTCGCGGCAAAGTAATTTAGTGAGTGGGGTCGTCATTAAGCTAGATCGTGCTGATTAAAGTGGGGATTCTTTTTAGGGCCAATCTCGAGTCAAACGTTATAAATAGCCGACTAAATAAGATCTATAAGTAGCTACTAACCTCAAGGGTAAATTTGAAACATACGATTAGATTCCTCATCCCGAATTCCATAATATATATTTATTTAATTACCTAAACTTTAAAAGTAGTAATTTTCAATTGGTGTAGATAAAAGGATTTACTAGTTGTAATATCAGTCATATAAAAATCAAGCGAATCTGAGAGTAGGCTCGTTAGAGGCGGTGCGCATAAGGCACATTTTAAAATTAAATTGGATTGGGCCCAATTTTTAAACAGGAGTAAGGTTTTATGTTAAAAAGATGATTTATCGGATTATAAAAATTGGCTTGCATCTCTCAATCTGGCCAATTGATTGATTTAGTGGTTGAAAATGGATATAAGGCACCAATGACTCGATTTAATAACAAAAATGAAGTTTCACCTCATCCTGTTCACTTTGGCGGCTGTCCTCTTCGCCAACCCAATAAACAAATATGCTCACAGCCAAGTAATGGGGCGCAGCCTTCCCAAGGGGAGCGTCACGAAGGTAGTGCAGACATCTGAGGAGGAATCTGAAGAGAAGAAGGATGCCAAAGAGGACAAGTACGAGGTGAATCAAAACAATATGACTGAAATGAGATATTTCAATAACAATTTATTCCCTCTCATCTGGAACAACGACTTCAATAAGGGGAAGACGGTTGTCAAAACTTCAACTTCTCTAAAGAAGAAGGGTTATAAAAAGTCAATTAAATCTCATAAGTCTAAAGTGAAAAAGACCAAAACCATCTCAACTACAAAGTACTCAAGACAGGCCAAGCTTGGGGCAAATAAACCATACCGAGTCTAGCCATGTGCAAGATTCAAACCTATGCATATCTAGATGTTAGTGGTAAGTTTTTACCACTGAAATAATCACCCTTTCAAATCAGCTACAACCCTACCTTCTTATTATACCTAATATTCATCATACATCAATAAAGCGTCTGATAGAAAAGTCATTTTCATTTCATTTAAAATCTTTTAACTTTAATTGTAGGTTCTAATCTACTTAAATTTATACTCATCCCATAACTCTTATTACTAAATAATAAAACAGTCTTCAACTAAGTACCTTAAACCCACTTTGCTATAGAATATTCTAATTCAAGTTAACTTTGAAACTGACTATAAGGAAAATTGTTATTAGGATAGCTTTAAATTAATTTTTTAGAGTTAACCACCTGTTGGGATTTTTGCCTATATTCCCAGCCTTCTAGGTTAACTGGTGTTGCTATGGGAAAATTCCCTAAGGTAAAGTGAATTGAAAATCAGTTGGCCTGAGTTTCAGAGGAACTATGTTTGGGGGATTTTGGGATATTCACCTGGTCATATCCATCAGGGATTGATCTGGATGAATACCTAAGATCCCATTGGGTGGAGTGGCTGATGAAATAGGGGCATCTGATAGTGATTAACTATCAGGTGTACCAATTGGGATCAGTTGGGTTTTATCACCAACTGATTGGGAATGAATAGTGAGTTGTGAGTTGAGTGATGCCACCTGCAACTAGTGAGTTGATTGGTTGGTGAAGTGACCTGCCATAATAGGTAATAAGTCCCATTATCTAAGCAGGTCACTAGCCAATTATAGTTGGTTTGCTTAGATCAAGAGGAAAATGTTAGGGATACATTTTCTGACTCTTTCCATTTGAGGTCTCAAGGATATCCAATGATGGAATCCTATCTAGGATAGGGAAGACCATTGCTGCTGAGATGAGGAAGGGTGATTCAATGGCAACAACTGCTCTTTTATCAAAGAGGTGTCAACTGAGGGTTAGATAGCCAAATCCCCTACTATATAATTCCCTAGGATTTACTATAATAAAAATATTATTATTACCAAGGTTATTATTACTGACATTAGTATTATTATCTATAGTAATATTATCAATTCAGTGTATAGTTAGATTATCAGCTTCTATTGTGTCATTCCATCTCAAGGATATTATTGCAGAAGGCAATAATTGGAAGACTCTCAGAGAGAAGAGTAAAGATATGAGTGGGGATCTAGAGATGAAGGAACCACAATCAGGGATAGCTGCTGAGTGTATGTTGGGCTGAGAGAGACTGTCACCAGGGTATCTTAACAAAGATTGGGTGGACAAGAATATAGAGAACTAATCCCTATGAGTATGACTTACAGAGTATTTGAATGAAAGTACTGGCCAAAGCGTTGGGCCTAATAATAATTCAATCTCAACTATGGATAATAGTCTCCATACTATTATAAATTAATACATTCTATACAACATGACAAAGTGCATGAGGAAATTGAACCTGTGCAGTAAAAAGGTTACTGGGTTGACAGTCAATAATAAACCTAGAGTAAATTTTTACACCACCTATCTTTTAAAGACTTTAGCTTATAACATATAAATATTGATATTGACTAATTAAGCATATAAACCATTTATTCTTTCAAATAGGCTTAATTTTTTATAAAATTACCTTATCTACATATCCTCTAATCATAAACTACCAACCATATACTTACTAGCTAATCTGACAAAATTGTAACACACTGGCTTCTTCCAATGAGCCACAGATGAGTTGGGCAACAGGATCCATGTTAAAGACCATAGGGCTGACAGGACTCCTGATACTACTCTCCTGGTGCGCGCGCTACAAGATTGGACAAGCACCCCCCTGGAAGACAGTTGCAAGTATACTTAACCCCAGCAACATGCCTTGACTCCAAGACAAGGTATAGAGGGAGGCAATAGCCCTCTCAAGCTCACTCTCAAAGTCCAATTCTTGTTGATTTAAGCCAAACATGGCTGCAGTTAGGCAATATCTTTAAAATAAACCCAAATTATAAGTATATGAGTTTTAGGTTCCTTTATTTAATATTTAACCAAGTTGATAGAAAACAGAACTGAGGAGCCTCCAGCTCCCAGTTCCTTCCCTATATACACATGCTAAAAGCTAAAATAAAATATAATATAAGCTTATGGTGCCAACTTGAATGATGTTTGGTGTAAACTTTACAGCAGGATCGCGGAATCTTTACTCAATGATTCTGTGCCAGTTCTGATCCTCAACGGTTCCGCGCCAGTTCCATTTCGAATCCCAATCAAACTGCAAAGCTCCCAAGCACCCATTTCATTCCATTCTCAATTTGAATCCAAATTGAATCTCAAAACTACCCACTTAACTCGTTTTCCGTTTTGTTCCAACTTGGACGCCCATCTTGCTCCTTGGCTTACTCCAAGCTCTGGCCCCTTAGGCGTCCTTGCCATAACCAACGCCCCCTCCTCCTCCATACATACAGACACAGCCTGCCCTGTCTTACCAAAGATCAGGGCAATGTGATGCTGAGGATAGACCTCAACCATCACAAAAATCAAAATCCACTAAAATAGCCTATTAAAAATAATTTATCTTTATAGTAGTAAATTATATATTTTTATAAAATTAGATGAGATTAAAGCAATTAGAACATAAAAATAAAATTACTAAATGGGTAAATTTATTAAAAATTAATACTAGATATCTTCAACTTATAGAAGTTCACTATTAAGAAAAAGAGTTCTATTACCATACCCTGAGTATCTGATCTCTCTACCAGAACTAGTTGGATGAAGGTACAGGTAGGTTTGATGCCCTCTATTCTTTGTGATAATAACAATTTTATAGAGCCTCAAAACCTAGCTTGAGTTGTTGTTTTTACAATAGTTAAAATAGGTTAGTAAAATCTATGATTATTTTATATTTCTACCCTGGAAAGGTAGAAATTGATTATATATTAAACAATAAAAGCCCATTAATCTACATCAACTGATTTAAATTCTTTTACCAACTTCTCAAAGTTCAATCTTATCATAGTCAATTTTCCAAAAAGATTCTTTTTACAATTAAATTTCAAACTGTTGCTGATGTAACAACTATTATTAAGAGCATTGGTTCTTCTCAGAGCTAATCTATAACTAATACTATGTTTGTGGAGGCAAGTGCTAATCTATACTACGTCTGTATCTTAATTATTATTCACCTTATACAATTACTTCATCATATGATTACAAAAACTAGTTCATTATTTTCATTGCTTTACATTTTGAAAAAGTTTCAGGCTATTGAGCCTAACTAGTCTTATAAGACCTTTGTGCAGATTACATCACCTCATCTTATATAATGTAGTTGGCCTATGAATCACTGACACACATCATACTTTTTACAAGAACATTATCAATTTTACAAAGTTGTGCAGTGAACCCAGTTTTTTTCTTAGCTGAACTTATGCATTTTATCCTAGGGAAACAAAATATATTGTCTAAACTTGACAAAATACATCATTTTTATACCTTTTTTATAAAAAATACAAGGTAAGAATAATTTTTTATTGGTATAGTTAATCCAATAGACAGGGTAATTCAATTCACAGCAAATTTAGGAATTTCTGGTTTAAGACATATTGTTAAACGCGTGTAAAAATTTGTCATACTTTCAATCAAGGTTTTATTGCCACTTATGAAATATTATAGCAATATCAAGATTGCTACCTTTGAAATAGGATGATACAAAGTATAACTTATTGAAGAGATTAATTATTAATTGGCAGGATTAATATTTTCAGTTCAATTGTAGGTTCACATAATCACTTTATCTAACTTCCATCATCTTCACAGATGACACTTATTAAAACATTACCATTTCTCCTGTGGATGTCCTTAAATTTGCATCAAAACCAAATCAGTGCATTGGCGCAGTTGATCCATTGAGGTTGGACTTAGGGTACCTAGCAAATTTACTGTATCTATTATAAATTATTCTATATTTATGTGCCTAGAGCCTGAGGTGACAAAATAGGTATAAAAAACAAATCAGGTTATAAATGGAGATCAAAATAATATGTAAAATAACAAAAGATCACAAAAGATATTAGTGGTATTTAAAAATTTATAATCACTGTGTGCTTTCAAGGATGCAAACACAAATAAATTTTAAGACTTAATCCAGTTTTTATTTAATGAGCAAATTTTCTGTTATTTCCCATTTTGCATAATATCAACTGTTTTTATGTGATTTATAAATCCACTTTAAATTTGATTAAGTTTAAATATGTGTCATTTAATGTCAGACTTTCTCTTATTGTCTCTGCGGCAACTTACTTTAATGATTCCATAAATAGGGAAATACAAATCCTTATGGGCCAAATCCAATGGCTGGTGCTTGCCAATTTAGGAATTTTTTGTGTTTTCATCCAAGATATTGTCAACCGCTGGGATCTATTCCTGGCATTAGTGTGCAAAAGTCCCATTTCTTTGTTGTTCTCCACATCTAACCTAAATGGCTGTGCTAGTTCCACCCTCTCCCAAAAGTTCCTATATTGAAATTCTATACCTCATGGTTTAGGCCATCTTATTAGCCATAATGTTATCTTACTATTTTAATTAGTAGTTTGGAGGATGAGATGGATCTCACATATTGCAAGAGTTAACTGGTATGCAGTTTATTTGCCACACTTGTTGTGATCCCTTGTGCAAAGTTCCCCCCAGGTTATCCTGTGCTGAGTGCTGCGTTGGAGGCTTTTTATGACTTCTTAAGTCTTTTTTATAGAAGTCAGAGGCGTTCCAAGAATTAACTTTCCATTTATGGGATCACTTCCACTCACCACTACCTGGATATATTCAAAGACCATGCTGCTAAAGTAAAATAATTTAAGGGCCTTCTCATTACCCAAATTTAACAAATGCTAAAGCTACAGTCTCTTACCTTCATATCTGTTTTGACCCTGCAAATATAGCTGCCAATTTTACAATCCTTTGTCATATGTTTCCTCTTGTGGTATAGGGAAGCTAGTCAAAAAAGTAAGCAAATAGAAAGTCAAAAAAGAGTTTCAGGCACATCACTCCCCTCATATGATGGGGAGGTTGAGGATCTAAATGTTTCTCTACATATGATGCAGGAATGTGCGCTAGCTGTGTCTGTCCTGCCTCCAATAGAATTACTGCCCCCATGGTTGCTAAGAAAATTATCTTTTGAAGTTTCCCAGAAAATTGCTCATCTCATTGGTTTCTCTCCCTTGTCATATTTTCTAGCACTCATTTCCTCACTCAATTTACAACTGTTTGAAAGCATACAAATTTGTACTGGAACCCCTCTAATTGGCAGAGGGCAATGTTATTAATCATATTATTCCTTTAGGCCAAAATTCCCAAGGCAATAACTGTATATAATTAATAAATCAGTGTCAGATTCTGGTGGTTGACTTGAAAATAAAGCTTTCAACAACCATCATATTGGGCTGATTATCCTCCCAATGCTCGAGCTAATACCTTAATAACCACCTCAAAGCCTTATTGCAACTACACGGTTTAAACCAAATATCTCAATGTCAATTCAATCAAGTATTTTATCAAAAAGCTCAGGCCAAATACGCTCACAAATTATGGCTGATTATCACCGCATCAAATCTCAGCAATTGGTACCAATTATTAGGAACAATATCAAACATTCAATATACAAAATTGTTTGGAACTGACCCAAAATTAATGTTTAAAAGTCCCATGGACAATAAAAAAATGGTAACTTAATCAATTTCCTGCCATAGGGCGAAATTTATATGATTGATCCGCATAATTTGGCATGATAGCACTTGCACATGGACTGCCCAAAAGGGAGTACCTAGTGCTATCAGAGAGAGGCCTGCCAACGTCCTGATTAGCGGTATGTCATCTACTTTAATTAATGCAAGAACTTCACAGAGAGTGCTTTTTGTCAGCAGTATGACGGGACTCAAAAAATTACCTGAGGATACTTTTGCATGTTTTTATTGCAATTTTTGTCCCTAATCCTCCCAATTTTGAGAGTATTTTGCCTCCAATAAACCTAAGAATAGGTCTCAGTCATATCAGTTCAAGGGCCAAACTGAGGTGGTAAAATATCTGTTGAAACTTTGTGCTTGAATATGGCCAGGAAATGCCCTAGAGGTATAAATACCAGCGCCTATCCTAATGACTGATTATATGATATTTACCATCTAATAAAAAGATATATTTATTTTATCTTTTTACTGGTCTTTATCTAAATCCTAACTTTGGAGAAGTGTTGACAATCTAGAAGTGCCAAATCCATTGCTTGTGTATCTACCTGCCTTGGAAGAAAATTCCAAATACAAAGCAAATTACGCCCAGAATTGACCAGAAGTGTTGAGGATATTTTAATAAGCCTAGTGAGTTTCTAAATGGTCCAAATACTGTAAGCCACAGGTAAAATTAAGGATTATTCAACGGAACTTTGTCCCAATTACACATGTAGGACTATAATTATCAAGTAAGCAATCCTCAGAATTTCACAATCTTTATAATATGTGGGAATCAAGATAGATTTGGTATAATATTATATCAATTAAATGATAATGAGCATTTAAAGCTTTTATTTATCATGCACTGCCAAGAGATGTGATCCTTGGATAGCTTTAGAACTCAAATCTATTATATTAAAATTTTGTTTCTTCTTTCTCCTTAGAATCACTTTTATAGAATTAAGTATGATTCAAATTAAATTCAGATTTATTAATTGAAACAGAATGGAAAGATATAATTAATAATCTGAAGTCTTGGGCAAACATTGAAAATGGTGGTACCTCCACTGTTATGCCATTCCCCAAGGGCATCAAACGCTCCCATAAGGAGCTCCTGGTAATCCATGAAAACCAGAAGAAACGCCAGATGCAAGTCCCTACTGAAGAGTACTTAAAAGTGCTACGCCAGCATATGCTTTATAATAATATCCTCCACACACTTCACTCCTCCCCATTAAGCACAGGGGAAGACTGAACTTTGGGGTTAAACACCTGGGGATCTTGTTGAAAATAACTGAAAAAAGAAAAGTTTATTTAAGAATGCAGTATCATCATACAAATATTTTTGAGGATTCATAAACATTGACCTGCCATAGCAGAGCAGGCGGACGCCGTGGCAAAGTTTATCATCAAAGTTGCCATGAAAGGTGTGACTTGCCACGTCAAGGTATACAATACACACTGGAACAAAGAAAACGACCTCTATATCTCACTTGAAGTCCTTTTTAGTGATCTCCCATACAACTTTGTCAAAGCATAGTGATCAAAGGGCTAGAGGTTTATGGCATAGTGAATAAGTTTGAGCTTTAACGATTCCATCTCATGCAGAACTTTGTAGTGGGAAGGTTATCACAGTTATTGATATTGAACTCAAGGTAGAGGCTAACCTCAATATTATCCCCCATATTGCGCAATTCATTTTGCCAGTGGGACAACTATTAGACCTTTTCAGAGTGAAACTCAAGAAGGCACCCCCAATATTCCAGTACTGCCAGGTGTTTGGTGAATGAGCCCATGCATGACCTGCTACAAGAAAGCAACAAGGTGTGGAGGACCCAGAGGAGATAGATGAAATTTAACATATTTCATGAAAATTCAGGTGGCGACAGCCCCATCCAACTGGGGGGCACATGGTGAGTACCAAATAATCAAACTGGTTACTACCAAGCAATGCAAAGCAGAGGAAAAGGAAAAGAAGATAGTGGAGGCCATAGAAATATCAGATGAATTTAAAAAGAAGAATCAGAATCTTGAATCAAACAACAAAGCTGGAGATAAGACTGCTTTGAGATCATGAGGGAGATCCCTGAAGAGTTGATGAAAGCAACAGCAAACCATCAGCCACAGGAGGCAATGCAGGGACAAATGCTGCTCTCAAGATCTAGAAACAAAACGGCGAGAGGTCAGGCTAGCTTCCCTAACTCTAGCCACTTACCTTTTGCCCATGACGAAAATTGCAAAAAATAAGGGATACAAAAATTTTCACGATGCCCTACCACTGATAGAGAGCACGGCTTCAGTTCAGCTCAGTCTGGTGGCTTAGAAAACCAGCTTGGAAACTAGATTACTCAAAACATCTAAATTGCAATAAAACTGGTCAGAATGACACAGAGCTGTCCAACGAAGGCATATAGGGTAAATCAGGTAATCTGATCCCAATAGGGATAATCAATTCTGTAGCGATGGAGGCCGCCATGTCCCAGACAAAAAAAATCCAGCACCCGAAAATCCCTTTGGTGGACATCCTGGCAATCTAAAAAAGATATTACTGAAGGGAAAGGAAGATGAGCGGACTTGGATGCTCCTCCCAAAATTCCTAACCTGGTACACCCTCTGCGGTTTCATGATCAGACCTGGCAGGGGCATCTCCATCACATCTTTGAATGATAACCTAGGGAAGAGTTATGGCCATTACCATCACATGGCAAGACAACCAGTAAGCCCTAGTCAGCATCTACGCCCTCAACATCTTAAGTGAAAATGACAACTTCTTCAATGAGGTGGTTAGACTACCACTCCTGAAGGACAGCATTCTGCTAGGGAATATGAACTGTTGGATTATGAGGTCCACATACAGATGACTCCAGACATTGACCACCCCTGAGGACACCAGGAATTATAATAACTCATGACTGATATGGGAGTCATTGATGTACGCTCAAAGGGCGTGCTAATCCTCAATCACATGATGAGGCCACACATCAGAGAAGGCGAGATGTATCAATAACGCACAGTGACCTTGTATTCATCCTGGTGACCCTAAAGCATATGTTAGAACACTTCAAAACTGCTAGCATCGCTCACTTAGACCATCAGTTGGTAAAAATTACTTTGAGGTCGGAGATGCTGCAAAACCACGCCCTTTTGGGAAAAGATTTACCCACAAATGGTGAGTAAAGCTAACTTCGCCCACTGGCTAGTGACAAGAGCCATGTCCCATGATGTGAGGGACCTCCCAGTGAGGATCTGACTCAGACCTGGGGGCGCATGAAGGCTGAAATGGTAACTGCTGCAAATGCACATCCACACGGAGGCACGTGGCAGAGTCATAAGTTCTTCAGAAGGCAATCAACTGTTGAAACTGTCATGATTAAATGACATGATAGTAGGCACCAACCCTAAGGATAAGGCTGGGCGGCAGGAGGCCCAGAAGGTGAATTTTCAAGACCTCCATGACCTCAAGCACACATTAGACCAACGTTGGGTACAAGCCAAATATGCCCAGGTTGATAATAGTGAGGTGAATAATGCCAAGCCCCTCATGTCAGCTCAGGCGTTAAAATGGACAAGTTATTCCATTAAGAAGATGGTTTGATTTGGTTGATTGAGGAACGGGGGTTTGAAACCTGTTCCATGTACAAAACTATGCGTTTGGGTAGGGTATAACGTCAATTGATTACTTGAGTGAAGTCAGTTTTGATGTATTCTAAAAATACAGACGGAAGTGTTTGCCTATTGGTGAATCAGTGCTTGGGACCGCTTTGGCAGACCCCAATTTACCCCAAAGAGGTTTAAATTTGATTTTTGTGACCAACATTGCTTGTTGGTCGACTTTTCCACAAAAAACTTTCTAGTTTTTCCTGTTCTATTTATGTTATTCTAGGCGATCCTGTGCGCGGACCTCTTTGAGGAGGTCTCGTGCTACATTAACCATTCCATTACAAATATGCTTAGGTTATCCCCTAGTGCACCGCTGGTTTGCCCAGGCTCCCTCCAACCTGGGATGCTTACCCCTTATCCCTCTGTGCACCGCGTCATTTTTGGTTGGTTATTTACCCTAATGATCGCACTCCTCTGCTTATGTTATTATTGCTCCAGCACCATCTGCTGGGCTTTATTAAAGTTAATTCAGGTGACTAGTTCCCTAGCGTTGGCCCTGTGCACCGTGCACAATCATGCTAGGAACAGGAGAGTCATAGACACTCTCCTTACAGAAGCACTTAGAGATGAACGCCATTAAACAGGCCACAATACCAACTGGATTAGGGAATAGATTTGGCTATCCATCAAAACCAAGGTTTCATAAAGCAAGCTTAAGAGCGGCTCCCAAAACAGGCAGGGGCAAAACTCATGGCGGAGTGCGAGAAATCATCTAGATACTTTTTGCCCCATACTAACACCTAGAAACCTGGACTCAATGTGACTCACCAACTGTGCAGGATAGCACTGTAACTCGTAATCCAGAGGCGCTGGTGGAAGTAAATTAAGACTACCATACAAATTATACTTGAATGAAGGCGCTCTAACTCAAGACATTAAGGCATTCCTTGGTAGGGCGGACCCGCCCCTGCCCTAGATATGTCAGCCCTCAAAGCACCAATAACAAAAGAACTCAACGTGGCTATCAGGAGTCTTTCTGGAAGAAGAGATTAGGACCAAGTGGAATCCCTTACAAGATGATCTCAGAATTCCTTGACCTGTTAAGTCACATCCTCCTAGCAGCGTTCAATAAATGTCTGGATGAAGCCAGCTGCCACAAGGGGGAATGAAGCCCAGATTGTCCTACTCCACAAAAAAGGCGAGCCATAATCACTTGACAATTGGCATCCAATATCAATGAAAAACTCTGATACAAAACTGCTGTCAAAAAATCTGGGATGTTGTCTGGGTTTTTTTGGGAGACATTCCTCTCAAAACAGTATGGGTTTGTCCCCAGCAGGAGCATCCAGTAAAACATCAACATGTTCAACAACATCACACAATTAATTTTAGTGGGTCATTAGTATTCCTTGGCCAGCAAAAGGCTTTATGACAGACTAGACTAGTCATACCTGCACCGTTGCATGTGTTATATTCTGGTGGCTGGCTCAAAATAACCCTTTGACAACCAAAAGATCAGGCTGATTATCCTCCTAATACTTAAGCTTATACTCTAATTAAAGCCTATTGCAATAACACTGCTCAGGCCGATTATCACAACGTGGAATTAACTTATATTATAAAAGCTCTTTCTGAATAAACTTGCATATCTAGGCTAATCTTTCTGAAACCACTCATCTCAGGCTGATTAAAGCAATGTCAATTCAATCTGATTATTCTATCAGAAACTTGGGTCAAGTATGCTCACACAATTGGGATGATTGTTGCTGTGCTAAAACTCAACAATTAGTCCCAGTTACTTGGGACCAATAATATTATTTTTATTTAACTGAGGCAAGCCAACCAGGGGACAGGCATTACTGAAAGAAAGAAACAAAAGAAAGAAATGACATGAAACCTGAACAGGGTCAACTCCATCGAAGAAAGCTTTTCCACCTATGGATTGGGACTCAAATTTTTCTGGCTACGTCATTGGTAATATTTTCATGTTATTATACCTACTAACCGCCAATAGCTTCCTTTGTCTGGCACCCCAATCAATGTGTGAAGGGTGGGAATTGAACCTGCAACCTTCAGGTTGGTAGCTGTACGCCCTACCAACTCGCCTTCCACCCCCTGGGACCAATAATATTATTCAACATAAGAAATTGTTTGGGATCAGCCTGAAAATAACGTCTAAAAGTCCTATAGACAGATAGTTGTTAAAACATAATTAATTTCTCACCCTAGGGCTAAATTCATATGTCTTTACATGTAATCAGTATGATAGCACTTGCACATGGACCACCCAAATGGGAGTACCTAGTGCTATTAAGAGGGTCAGTTGACATTCCAATTAGGAACCCTTTTACATCAGCTGTATGATGAAAACATATTTTGAGCTGGTCCTATAATCTTTGTATGTTGATATGCATAACTAGTATGATAGCACTTGTACATGGAATTCCTTAATGAGAGTACATAGTGCTATCAAGAGAGGCCTGCCAATGTCACAATTAAGGGTACGTCATATATTTAATTAATGCCAAAACCTTCCAGAATTCAGTTTTCATCAGAAATATGACAAATATCATTTCGAGATGATCCTAGGACTATTATACATGCTCATTGTTGAGATTTTAATCTCTGAAAACCCTTCCAATATGAGAGTATTTTACCACCAATAGACCTAGCAAAATGTCTCAGTCATATCAGTTAAAGGGCTGAACTGAGGTGGAAAATAATTTGGTTAGATTGCATGCTCAAATGTGGAAGGAGGTGCCCTAGAGGTATAGATACCAGAACCTGGCCTAATGAATAAATAAAGAAAATTATAAATCTATTAAAGGATTTATTTTATTTAATCTTCTTTCTGTTTTTTAATCTTAAGTCTCTTTTGGAGAGTGTCAGCAAGCTGGGATCTCAGTATCCACAGCTTACAACTTTTCCTTCCTCAGTTGAAGTTCCCAATATGGAGGAAAAGTAATGCCCAAAATCAGCCAGAAGAGTCAGGGCTATTTGATTCACCTAGTGAGTTTCTTAATGGTCAAAATACCGTAAGCCACTTGCAATATTGAGGAGCAATAAGCAAAACTTCGTCCCAATTAAGCGTTCAGGATTATATTTTCAAGCGAGTGATCCAAAGTATTTTAAAGCATGGAATGAGCAAAACTTCCATAAAAGTTCAACTGTGCCTTGAAACAAACATAACAACCAGCATATCAGTCCTAGGCCCCAGATTTCAATCAGCTCAAATATTACCTCAATGTGGTGTGAGGCAATAGACCATTTGAGTCCCCATTCGTACAACCTGTACTTTGACTATGTACTGCAGGCATCTGAAGCAGAGCTGCAAGGTATCAGTGTGTGCGGGAAACTGATTCTAAAAGACCTTGGCTTATGCAGATAATGTGGTGATTGGGTTTGCAAGTTTAAAGTTTTGAATACAATAAAAAAATGCCAGGTATTTTCTCAATGTTACTTTGATGGAATCTCCAGAAATTAGGGAGATTAATAAAATATGATAAATATTGGCTTGTGAAAAGACTAACTTAATAATAAAAGACTTAATAATTATAGGTTTTGTGGTGATCTGTTTCCAATCTTCTCCTTTTAATCTCAGAAAGATTGAATCTACTATGATTTTATGATTGGTATAAGCCTGATCATTCATAGATGGCTTGATGAGAACACTGTCACTGATTCCCCCTCAGCAACCTGTGGAGGAATATTTGGAAAATTTGGAGATGGAAAAATTAGGTGAAATACTGACACTTCCCCCAAGGTTTGGCCATGGAGGAGGATTAGCTCACAAAAATCTAGGATGGATGTGATTCATAACTATAACTGTATCAGCATGGATGCTAGAGTATTCAAGACCTCTCTGAAATATGACTCTATAAGTTCCATACCAATTAGACTCTAATTTATCCATTTGGCCACCAAGGAAAGATATATAATACATAACATAATCCCCAATCTGAATTTCAGGAAAAGCTGACTTATGCTGATTAAATTCAAGAGTCAACTTTTTGGTGGTAGACTCAATCGACTCCATTACTTGAGATTTTAGGCAAAATTGTCTTGTCAGCCAAATTTTGCATAACTAAATCAGAGTTTTCAGGAACACTTTCATCAAGAATAGCCTGGACGCTTGATGAAACCAAAGGATCTCGCCCATAAAAACACTTAAACAGCGACATTTTGATAAGTTCATGGTAACTAATCCAGTAAGCTAGCAGAGCACTAAGTAAGTAAAAATTCCATCAGGACGGAACAGTGGAAGCCATGTTTCCTAAATGGCTACAAAAACTCCATTGAATCGTTTAAATGGCTCCATTCATTTATAGTGATAATAAAACACAAACTTTTGGGCAGTTTTAATTAACTGCAATGACTCTTGTAAAATTTGGGAAGTAATGTTATTCCCATTATTAGACACTAGGACTTTAGGACAACCATGTTGAGTCATAATTTGGCGATAGAAGAATAAGGCAGTAGATTTTGCAAAGGGACTAGCGATAGATATGGCCTCAACCCATTTAGTTAAATGGTTAACAGCCAAAATATATTGATGCCCATGAAAGACGTGGGGTAAGGGGCCTACAACATCAATACTTACCACTTCAAAATCTTTTGTAGGCGGGATTGCTTGATGTTGGTAGATAGGGTTGGAGGCACTATGGCTCTTACAAATGAGGCAAGCATTGATAGCCTCTTTGATGGTAATGACCATGTTATTCCAATTTATATCAATTTTTTAACCACATGTGAGTCTTTTTTAGACCCCCATGACCAACTTGGTTATGCCCCTCCATAATGGCGTTGAATCAAGAGTCGGGATGTAGAAATGGTAACCATTTGGAGTCTACTTTCTTATATAAAGACCCATCTTGTATAATGGAGTCCTTAGTAATGGTCTGGAAAAAGGTTTGATCTTCTTCAGACTCTTTATCCCGTAGTTCAGGCCGCTTAATTTTTACCATACAATCTTTCCTCTTTCATGGGGTCCAAGGTTAACGCAGGTAATTGGGAATCCATTGGCATTTTGATGTTTTGAGCTCAATTTGATGAATATAGTAAGTCATAATTGTGCAACTGTAAGGCCCAACGAAATAGCCTTCCATCAGGAACTTTCATATTTTACAACCATCTTAAGGAAGAATGGTTGGTAATAACGGAAAAATGATTGCCATAAAGGAAAGGTCAAAACTGCTTAATTATCATGATTACTTTCAGAAATTTGCGTTCCGTTATTTTGTAATTTTGCTCAGCCTTGGAAAAGATTTTGCTGTGATAAGCCATGGGATGGTCACTTGGCCCTCATCATATTGAGATAAAGTAGCTACAATGGCAAATTTATAGCATTAGTATGAAACAGAAAATGTTTATGAAATTGAGGCTGAGTTAACACAGGCGCATTGGTTAGAGCCTTCCTGAGAGAATTAAAAATATTGTTCTTGGGAAGAGCTCCATTCAAAAGGTACACCTTTTTAATAATTGAAATAAAGGTTCAGCCAGATCAGCAAGTTTATGTATAAACTTCAATAATATATGACCATAACTTAGAAGACCTGAATATCATGCAGAGTGGTAAGAGGGGACATTTGATTAATGCCTTGATTTTTTTTTAAAGATGTTGAATCCCTTTGAAAGAGAATTTGTGACCTTAAAGCTTCATTTCCTTTAATGATGAACTTTTGGAAGGCTTGGGCTTTGAGAGAAGCTCCAAACCCGCTTGGAAACCTCCTGTAAATGGTATAAATGTTTAATAATTTTTTTGAAAACACTGTAATATCGTTAGGTATACCAAGACAAAATTAGCTTTAAATCTTGGAGCATCCCATTTACAGCTCGTTGAAGTAGCCAGGGCATTGCTTAACCCTTGAGGAATATGAGCCAGTTCATATAGGCCCTCACTGGAAATTAAAGCACATTGGCACAAACTTCTGGGGCCAACTCAAATTGCAAGTAACCACTGGTTAAATCCTTAGCAGAGAAGTACATATAACCAGCAAGCAATCTGAGAGAATCATCAATCCTTAGTTGAGGGTAGCTGTCTTGACAGGTTACTGCATTTAGCCTTCAGTAATCCATGACCACCTGATAAGAGACACTCGTTTATCAAAAGTGAGGGGAATGCCCGAGGACTATTGAAAGGTTAATAAAACAGCTTTAATAATTGGTGTAACTCCTTAGTAAATTGCCCTTCCTCAACCATATATTATGATAAGGTTTAGCACTAATAGGAGACGTTACCCAATTTCAATGATATGTGTTACCCCACTCAATTTACCAAAGCCATAGGTATGTTTTGCGAAATAATTAGAATATTCCTCAAGTAATTAGTGGACTAATCTCTCTTGTTTTGCAGAAAGATGCTTCCCAATTGCGGGACACACAGTGAGAATACCATTTAGGTTACACTATAAGCTCTTGCAAACTTCTGAAGGTTTAAAATCATAGACCTGGGATAGAGGTAGCAGCTTAACATATGCTATAGGGTTCTATCAATCCACAGTTTTTGGCCAATCAGTAAGAATTGACTGTAAGACGGGTAAAAGTCCGGTATAGGAATAGTACAACATCTCAGGACATTTTAAAATCTCCTTATAAGAAGGGGTTAGAACACCATGAATTAAAATAAATTTACCTTAGGGATATAAAAATGTAAAAAGATGCCAATATTAACTCAAAATTTGGAGGAATGTCTATGAATTTGGGGAAAAATGGGCATTGCTTCTTAAATGTCAGCTGTCTTGGGTTGTAGAGTAATTTAAGGTCCTTCTACATGATACTGAATAGAATAAGACCACTTTGTCCCTACCAACAGACAAACCTGACGCTTAATGTGTTCATCTGAGCACATTAAGATAAAAATTGGGGGACACAAAACCCCAAAAGAGATAGAAAGGAGTTGGGATAATTGATAATTTTGTTAAATTACTGTAACTATTGGGTCCCCAAAAGTAAATAATTAAGATTATAAAAGATGATAGCAGTCATTGTAAAATTTAGCTTCATAAAATTTTCTTAAAGAAAGAGATGAAAAAGCTCCAATTGACCGTTTGCTATGGGGTACTGACGTACAAATTTTCTCAAAATGGGAAATATCTGGTGTAAGTTTGATTTGCTTTACCATTTTTAGAGGACAATACATTCACTGGGGGACCATATCAGTAAATAGCTTATCTTTACCTTAACTTACTTGGAGCTTGATCTGAGTAATAACACTTTAAACTGAGAAGGTCATTTCAACAAGGTAATCAAGGCATAAGAAGAATGTTCATCTTCATTAAAATTGGTAGGACCTTGGACATCTTGACTCATAACTGAATTATTATCAAGCTGATCAATTTTGTTCGTTTTGTTCTTTTTCTTTCTTTTCATCAGCTTTATTCTTAAAATTAATTTATGTATGTAAGTACCAATGGCAATAATTGCATTGGATAGTCTAAAAAATTTTCAGATACATCATATAACTTTTTGGACGATTGGACTTCAGGCCTTATAGGTTCAGGCTCTTTCAGATAACTGAGGTGGTAATTCCAACAAGGCCTCCTTTATATCTAGGATACTTCAGAAGTTCTTTTTTGCACTGAAAAGATATACTTGCAACTGGGTCCTAAAATTGAAAGCGGACATCTTGGCTATAATGGAATCATCTTAATTCAACCTGCCACAAGTCACCAAGGTCTGAGCTTCTTGGAAAAATTGGTGAGTGAAGTCCTTGATAGATTCGTTCTTATGGAGCTGTATACCCATGAAGGCCTGTTTTTAGAAGATAAGGTTTTCTCACTACCAAACATCTTTAGCAAAGCCTCTTTGACTTAAAACCAAGTGGTACAAGTCATCACTTGGGGAACTATGATATCCTGTGCTAAACGGGTAAGACAGTTTAACAATTATTCATCTTTTGAAGATCCATTAGCTCACTAAGGCCTTTTCTTATAAATAAAAAAAGAGAGGAAGGATGGTTAGCCTGGCAGGTAAAACTGCTTCCACCCTAGTGCAGGTTTGAGTTTGAAACCTGTACTGGCTAGAAAAATTCTTGGTGTGGTATATTTGTCCCAAGGTTGACCCACCTCAAGTATTAGCTTTTCTTTCCTGTTACTATCAAAATTAGTAACACGATTCTATGCAAATTATCTGAATTTGACAATCAACTGGGAAAATGAGCAGATTTGTCGGCACCAACACCAGTTGGGCGAAAGTGGCCAGCGCAAAAGGCCCTAAGCCCACCCAACCCATTAGGGAAAAATGCCCCGGCAGTACATTGGGACAACCTCCCCTGAAAAAGGGTGAGCATAGCTCTGCACCTGGAGCTTTGCAATTTCTGCAAAAACTGAGCGCTTTCATAAAGATCGAACACTCCCAACCCTTGTCCTCCATTGAGCATGGCCTTAGAATTATGGTTGGCAATACTTCCCTCAAGTCATGGGACAAAATGGGGGAGGACTTCTCTGTGACTTTCCTAAACACAATTTTGGTAAATTTTAAAAAATTTACATAGAGGATGAGTGGATGTCAGGTTCATGACCGCGGAGGAAGTGGCAGATGCAGCAAAAACCAAATTTTCCATTAAAATTAACAACAATGATTACATTATCTGCATGGTGTGCACATGATGAATGAGACAAATGACCTGTTCATTATATTTGACTGACTCCCAAGCACTGTGCACCATGCACCATAAAATCCTCAAGGATGAGCTCTGTGCAGGCCTTGAAAGTTACAGCAAAATCAAACAATTTGAATTTAAAAAATTCCCCCTCCTGCCTCACCTGTATACAGGGAAGGCAATAGCCATATAATAAACCCAACCATGATGTGGTAGAGGATATCACCCTCATTCCACACATGGCGACCATCAACCTCCTTGATAGCAGTGTATCTCGCCCCTTCCACATCACACTGGAACACACCCCACCTATCTGCAGCTTCTGCTCAGCTCTAGGCTACAAAGACCATGCATGCCCTGTCAAGAGCAGGATTGAAGCACCGGAATTTTATGAGGACAATATGGAAAAAACGAGCACAACCTTTGGCAAAATGAAGGACGCCACTTAAGCCTTCCATTGGGGCGAAAGAGCCAAAATCACTTTGGTCAAACCCATTTCGCACAAGGATCATCATCATGCACAGGCTGCCCGCAAGCAGGCCGCGAGTTCCGCTGAGACCCAATCTCGCACCACAATTTCCTCAGACTATATTCAGTTGGATGCCTTAGAAGCACAGCGAAATAACTAATCAGATTCCTTGCATAAAACCCAACAAAATCAAAGCGATGATTTTTCAAACACAACTAATCAAACGCCTCCAACCACACCTGAAGCAGAACCACCATGCACCATTGTGGATCCTCCTAGTCAATCACATGTGATCAGTGACAATGTGATTCATGAGTATGATATGGAAGATCATCCCAGCCAATCACAATGTGACAACGCTCTTGCACAAAACCCAATTGCCCTGACACCTAGCTTCTGCACATCTAGCCCACAGGTAAGCAGAGGAAACTTTTACGCTGACGAGGCACAATATAACCCACACCAGAGCCAAGCTCCACGGTGTAATCTGAACCTGAATAAACCAAACAAAACTAATATTACAACTGCTGATTAACATGCTGGAACCAATCTGGCTGATCGGCCCCAAACTCATAGTATGACCCATGCTGCTAGGGAATGGGGTGACCCCAGTGGGTCGCCCCAACGTTCCTGATGTGTGGATTACTGCAATCACCATAGGGATGCTCAACATTATAGGAGCCAAGGCCACCACATCCCAGGCCAAAAAATGGCTTTCCTGCGCGATATCCCCAAGGACCTCTTGGCTGTCCAAGAACCTGACTGTCCACTGGGGGAGGAGGAGTCATGGTCAACCATGCTCCTTCTGGATAAATCCTTTTGGATGTACCACTGTGTGTGGTAATTTGATCTAACCGTAATCCTCTAGTAAATATCCAAAGAACATCCTCCCACCTGGAGGGACAGCTGCTTTTAACAGATTTTTGAGTGGAATGGAGAAACTTTTGCCGTGGCATGTGTGTATGCCCCAAATGATACAAATGACCACCAAAATTTTTTCTCTGATATCCTCTTGAACCCTTTCACTGAGGCAATGTTTTTCACAGGAGATTTCAATTGCTGGCTTAACGCCATAAATGACCGCTGGCCTAAGTCAAAGGCTATATTCCGCGGCCACACGGAACTAAGCATCCTAAAGGCAACGCTGGGCCTGTATGACACTTTACCCAAACAGGCCACCACGTTGGCCAACATGATGAGGCCCCACTACAACAATAACCAGCTGGTCTCAATGACCCAGATTGACCTGATGCTCGCCCCTGTAGACTTCCATCACCTTGTATCAAATTTTCCAACAACAATTATTCCTTTCTCCAACCACCAAATGGTTTCAATAATGTTATCATCCGCGGCAATATACCAAAAGCCACCAACCTGGCACAAAGTTCACCCAAGCACCATCCATCTTCTGGAGCTTAAACTTTGGATTGAGACGGTGCTAACAACACAGACAAAAAAATGACCACCCAATGGGAACTCTATTGCTGAGTGGGAAATTTTCAAGGCTAGAGTAACCAAGAAAGCCTGTCACTTGAACTACAGAATCTGGTCGCGATGTCTGCAACAATCAACAAGGCTATCAGACAGCTCCAGCACTTAGAAAACAACATACCACACGAGGGATACAGTCCTCAATGGGGATGCCTGTGGTTCCAACTGTCTGCACAGGTTAACTCCCTCTTTAAAAAACACCAGCACTACATCAAAGTATGTTACAAGTCAAAATGAATTCTATCTGGTGAAACTCACACGTCCTGATTCTTCCGCCATTTTAAACCAATTTTAATTTTGGCAACTTGCACACAGGTCCATCAAGCAGATGACACACTGGCGTCCACACCATCTGAAATCTCAGCCGAATTACGCCAATTTTACACTGACCTGTACACGGCAGATTTCGCGGCACTTAGCAAAATTGGAAATTTTTTTTCATCTTCTAATATTGACAATATAGTTGATCAACCAGACTTTGTCAAACCCAAGACTAGAGATGAACTATGGGAGGTAATAAAATAAACTCCGCGCAACAAGTGCCCTGGGCCTGATGGCCTTCCATATGGATTTTACAAAAAGTACTTTAATTACATTGCACCAGTACTACTAGCAACTATGAACAAATGCCTGGAGGACACGGCCCTTCTACCTGGCGGCCAAGATGCATATGTGGTCACACTCTTCAAAAAAGGAGACAAGGCAGACCTAAACAACTGGCGTCCAATTGCTCTCACCAGAACTGATACTAAAATACTAACGAAAATTTTAGCTAAGCGTCTGAGTTGCATTGCACAGAAAGCCCTCTCCCCCATCAGTTTGGCTTTATCCCCAATAACTCAATTTGGGATAACATTCACACCATAGCCAACATCTGCAAAGCTAACCCCACAGGCGCCCTTGCCTTCCTGGACCAAAAGAAAGCATATGACCGAGTGCACTGGGACTACTTGGAACAATGTCTTAAGGCCTTCAACCTACCACCCCAATTTAAAAACCGGGTGCTTCTCCTAACGCGCTCAGCCAGGTTTGCAATCAGAGGCCCAGGTTTTTTAACCAACACCATCACCCCACAAAGGGGCCTCAAACAAGGAGAACCGCATAGCCCCCTACTATACAATTTTAGTCTTGACCCTCTCCTCCGCATAGTAAACTTAAAGCTTTCTAGAATCAGGTTAGAGGGACAATTACCAACCAAAATGCTCGCCTTTGCTGATGACTGCGTAGTCAGATAATCAGGCAATAGGGATGCCAGAGCAATTGAGCGCATTATTCACCAGTATGAGTCATTGAGTAACACCATGCTGATCAATAAGAAAACAGAGGTAATTGTAATGGCAAATTCAGTTAAAATTTGACTTCACCCTCCCACCACCGACCAAAACAACCAACTGCACATACTACCACAAGACAAAGATCTAAGCCAATAAAGCCACTGTGTTTACCCTTCGCACCCCACCCCACCATCAACCCAGTCTGTCATCTAGGATTATGGCTCGAGGCTGGTGGATATGCACTTGACACCATTGAAACCAAAATATTGGACAACATCACAAAAAGAATGACAAGTATGCTGAGGAGTAAAGCTAGTTTAGCCGGAAGGGTTGTGTTAGCCAAAGCCCTGATCTTGTTAAATTTATGATTTGCTGCTCACGCAGTTCCCTTTTCCCCCAACTTTACCAACGCAGTCTACAAGCTCCTGAAGAACTGGATGTGGTCTGGATACCTCGCACCAGTCAGGCTGGAGACCATGTATGGCCCACGGAAGGAAGGTGGGATGGGGCTGCTCAACTTCATAGAACGAGCAACGCAAATCCTTGGATCATGGATAGCTCTGACAACGTCACCCAACCCACCATCTCCCCACTGGGCTAAGACAGCCCAAACTAACTTCGCAAGGGTACTACATCTGAGGTGCCCCTCCAACCCTGCAACACTGATGAAGTACCTAACAACACATCCAACAGCCACAGGACTGCACATCACCAACCGATACTTCAAACGCATCCTGTACACCTTAAGACAAGGGTATTGGAGTTTCTCCTATGCACAGAAAACCGAAGATACTAACCCTCCAATAGGTTATATGCGACTCCACAGAGGACAAATTGTGGCCAACGCACCTGCCCCACTATCACCCTTTCCTTTATCCCGGATTGACTATCTAGATTACCAAGACGTCCCATATGACTTGTGCACCCAAAGGAAGGTGTGGGACCTCATCACTTGTCCCCTCTTATCCCCACAAGTGAGCTCCACAGTGTGGCGCTACATGCGCCATACGTATAGGATTGCTGACCGCACCTTCTTAATGTTCTAATCATGCGCCATCTGCGGCAGACCCAACACGCTAGCCCACCACCAGGAAGAGTGCCCGCCATCCAAGCATATCAGGGCCAATGTGATGTACTTATTTCAGCAATCACCATCAGCTGAATTCCGACTATCCCGCGATATTCTGGCACTCAACATGATCTCATCTATCCCCCAGACGCTAAGGGCTTTAATTGTGAGTATTGAAATTGGTCCATTCACACAATTACCCTTGATGCTTTCAACGGGATCTTCCACAACATCAACCAAGCTATCGTCAGGTTCCACAGCCATTTGGCTGACCACTTCCAAACCTGGCTATTTGGGTCACTACAACAAAAATGGAAGAAACAGAGGGGTAACTGGCTACCAATCTGGTTTCTTCGTTGTGACACTGAAAACCTCACAATCTCTATAGGCGGTACACGCTACTAGTCCTTGAGCTGTCATGTCACTTAAGGTCATAGTAATCCACCACCCGTGGCTCCTAGCCACACCAAGTAATATGTTTTATCTTTAAGGTTCTATTGTTTAGTGTGCTCTCCCCTCTTTTACTTTTCTTTTCCCTAGATATCAGATGTGTCAGTCCCCTGGTTGTCCATCCTCGAATAATTAAAGATAAAAAAAGAGATGAAAATCCCTTCCCCAGGAGAATACCTATATTTTGAACACCATTTTAAAACTCATTGGTGCATTAGCTGATAGGAAATGAACCTAAGATTATTTCAGTTGAGTGGAAACATAAGAGTTAGAGTCAGAGGTTTGGGAAGAATATGGTGGGTGCAGGTCAGCAACCTCAGCATGAAAAACGTTAATCCAATGGTTTAGTTCATCCAGGCATAATATAGCATACAACTTCCGTAGTAATTCAAGAATTTTCTCCTGTTATGCCTAGTATTATAGTTTCAAAGAATTGACCTTCGTTTGGAGCATAATCCTCTTGGATTAACATTCCTGTAGCAAGATATCAATGTCCTTGGCCCATTTACCCAGGATATTTAACTAATTGGATAAGAAATGTGGTGACAAGAGATGATCAATAGGTATTACATCTGGAGTCAGGTTTCACTCTCTAGCTACTTTTAGAATTTGAACTTAAAACTGTTCAATTATGTCAAAGCCTAAGTGAGGACTAGGCTCAGAAGGACAATCAGGACCTATGGCGCTTGAGCATTGAAGGGGTCGTGGAGGCCCAACGGGACCAGGGAATCTGGGAGGTCCAGGCAGGTCTGCCAGGCCAGGGATCCACATGGGCTAGGTGATCCAGCTAAGCCAGGGGTCCCGATTGGACCTCTAGGCCCCATAGGCCCATTGGGCGCAACCGGTCCAGGGGAAACCACTGGTCCAGGAGGACCTTTAACCCCTAGGTGGACTCATGATCCCCAGGGTTTCCTCCACTTTTCTAACTTGGATTTGAAATTTAGAGTATAGCTGTTTCAATTGGAAGAGGCAATTTTAGAATTTTTCTTCCACCAATTGATTTTGACTGTAGAAGTGGGTAAGGTTATTTTTCCACTCAAAGTGAGTTTCAAGAAAGCGTTCCACCAACTGAGTGTTGATTAAAGTAGATATCCCATGATTAAGTTTGGCGATTCAATGTTGTATATACTTAAGGAGATTAAAGTTACTAATAATTGCATCACAATTATCTCAGCTAAACTTGGAGGCAATATTGAAAAATTCAAAAAAACCTACTTGAGGATTGAAGACCTTCCACTAGGTTGAGTATCCCGCTGATGATGGATCCCTAATACTTGTATAAGTGGTAGAAAGTGGGATGCACAAACTGTCACAAATATAACCCAGCACTAAATCCAGCCAACTAATAAAATTGAATAATTACCTAATCATGAAGTGCACAACATTGGCCCTGTACCAATTAGAACAGATTCTAGGAAAGATTATCCCATCAAGTAGTTGCTGGATGGTTTCCCAAAAAGCTTCAGCGGTGTCTAAAAATTGGTAATAAAACTCAAGTTGGGGTGTAAACTCTAAATTGGATTAGAACTCCAATATAGACGGTGTTATTGTAATTTTGATCCTAAAGGAGTAAAACCAGTGCAAATACTGCTCAGTTCATGATCCTGAGACTCATTGGGAAAAAACTAGAATCCATCTTAATAATTGACATATTCACAAATGAGTAACTCAGAGTAGCCCCTGTAGTGAGCACCACTTTTTAAGTCTTGATGTATACTTCAAAAATACCTGGTATTTTCTCAAAGTTACTTCAATGGAACCTCCAGAAACAAGGAAATTTAATAAAATATAATAAATATTGGCTCATGAAAAGACCAAATCTATTTATAAAAAGCCCTAAAACTCATAGGCTTTGTAGTGTTCCATTTCTGATCTTCTCCTTTTAAACACTGAGAGATTGAATCTAAATTGATTTTATGATTAGGTTAATCCTGATCATTCATAGATGACTTGATGAGATCACTATCATTGTTTCTCCCCTCAGCAACTAATGGAGAAATACTTGGAGTAGAAGAATTGAGATGAAACAATTAGATGAAATCTTGACAGCAAGCATGGAATAATTGGAGACACTCTAGTCAATTATCTACCACTATAAAAAGCTAGTAACGCACGGGTAAACAAAAAAATGGAAGTCCTACCTGACAGCCGAGTGTCAATTGCCCAATTAGCCCAAAAAGGCGAGACTAAATCTGAGGATCGCCACAAGGCTCCATCTACCCCCACTCCCACCACTCCGCTCAACCAAAAATGGCAATTGGGCTGGGCAACACCCAGGCTTTATATACCTGGCACTGAGGTCATCTGAGGAAACATGACTTCATGGCGAAACAACACATCTGAAGCCAAATAAATTTCAATATACAAATGAACACATAAGATGTTTCTGAGATCAAGAGTCTTCCAAGCTGCAACTAATCAGAAGCCAGTTATCAACATCAAAAATAATGTCCCTGAGTCACCAGAGATTAGTTTAAACGCATAAATTTACTTCAATTCTCAAGCAACTATTGCAATTAATTGCAGATCTCATAATTTAAACAAAAGTGATGGAATATGCAATGGATCAAAAAGCTCACTAAAAGTAAATAGTTTAAATAGTTAAAATCTCAATATCAATGACTCAGAATCTAAAACAAGCAATTATGAAAGAACTAAGATGGGATAAAAAGGATCAAAACCTAGATGTAAGTAATAATTTAATGGAAAGAGTCACTTAATTAATAAAATTAAAAGGAAAATTAAATGCAGAACTTCATACAGAATTGGTGCCATTTAAAGTAAACCCCTGCCACCTACTAAGATTTTTGAGAATTAAGAAACTGGGCAGATTCTGGGCTCCATTTGGGATTGCGCCCTCAGGAAACCCAGTGAAATACCTGAGCATCTTTATGAACCCTAATGGGCTGGACCTGACAGGTGAAGAATGGGCTCATCAGAAAGCTTGCATCCCATATCACCGCTATCAGAGGGAGAAACACAGGACTTATGGGAGGAGTTGAAGTTGCAAACTTCCTAAAGCTCTTGATTCACTAGTTCCCAACCACCATCATCCACTTATCCTCAGAATTTTATGAACACTTCAGGGCCTTGCTTCAGTCATGGTTGTGGGATGGCAAGAGAGCCACTATCAGAATAGGTTGCTCCACATCCCAAGAGTGGAAGGGGGCTTAAACTCACCAACCACACCAAACAATAAGATAAAATATTCAGTAAGTAAATTGTAAGAGTGATAAGCCAACCACATTACGGAACACTGGTCCCAAGCTATGTAAATTAACTTGGCTAGGGACCTGGGACTTGTTAACCCCCGCATAAAACACCCTCCTATCAGAATTAGTGGCCAACCTGAACGCCCATGGCCCACACCAGTCATTGAGCTTCAACTAGAAATCCTAGAAATCATCTCTTGAGATGAATGGCAGTTCTCACTCAGCATTGTGAAAGACCAATGAAACTGAGGGTTTGCAATGCACGCTTATGCCCACGAATGCAGTGGCACACAGGTCTCAGTAGAGGAATATCCTCAACAAGATCCTAAACACTAGCCTAATTTAACTCTTGGACAAAATGATCAGCCTTATGATGGAATAACACAAAAAATATGGACCTTCACATCACATGTTTTGCTTCACTCAAAGGTTAGGGTCCACGTTTGGAGATGCCTTCACAGGGCTTACTAAATAACCAAATGGTCCAACTCCACCCATGAGCCCTGTAAATTGTGCGGCGCAGTTGACGCTCTAGTTCACAGGTTGAAAGAGTGCCCAGCAGCATGATAAGCATGGAAACTGGCTTGGTCACTATAGCACCCAGCCAAGAACCATCCAAACTTGCCCAATCACAAATTTACTCACAAGTAATATTGACTCACCAATTATAGAACTTCTTTGATTGGTATTTTCATATTGCCATTATGAATAATACATACTACTATCTCTTGGTGCTACAAAATCAACTCCTAATATAGCTAAAATAAACTCTCAAAAATATTGTTAAATAAATCAACGTATGGATTTTTGGTTGATGCAATTCCACGCCAACTTCAAAGGATGGTGCAGAACTGTATTCTTCTTCCCTTCCTATCTGTCAATTCTAAATCGCAAATATGCCTTTACATCAACAAAGATGCGTTGAACAGCTCATGTGATCCCCATATAACACCACCAGATTCAATTGTAACAACCGTTATGATGTTCTCACCTAATACTTAGGTTTAGGTCCAAGCCCCTTCTTGATTTTTCTCCCCCATCTCTTTGGTGTGGCATATTTGTCCCAAGGTCAGCCCACCTCAAATAAAATATTAAAAATTAGTTAAAAGTGATCAAAGTTTAGAATTTATCTTACTTGTGCACATAATTATAAATTAAAATTAATTATTTATAGACCATTTTCAAGTTTTAAATTCAACATATTGAGTGATTAGCCTAGCAGGGCAGTTCCTGCTACCAATCTGATTCAGGTTTTATTAAAAAGGATGAAAATTAGTACTTGCTTGAAAAAACTCAGAGTAATGCAATTGTCCCAAGGTCAAACTGACTCATTTCCTTTTTTTGATTAAGTTGAGTATTATGTTATTTGCAGTTGCCCTTTACCTTGTTGTCTTCGCAGCCATTTGCTTTAGTGATTCCCCATTTAAGGGAATCGTAACAATTACAGGAAAAATCTTGTGACTGGTGCATGTCACTTGGCATTTTTGGTATGTCAGCCAAGATATTTGTTACCTTTGGAAATACGTCCATAGCAGTATTGACGCTAAATAATTTGTAAACTATATCAATTGTTTGTCTATAGATTATTGTCTATGTTCCTAACTAGGTGTTGGGAAAGATAATAATTAAATTAAATTTGAATAAAAGCTGAGTCACTGATGAGTCAAACCTTGGTCAAGGAAACTATTTTCTAATTATATTATTGATCATACCTTAATCAACAGAGAACCAAAGGGCCTTTTAGATATAGAAACCTCCTATTATATAAATTAAAGGATTTGGCAACTCCTAAACCCAGGACAAACCTACATTAAAGATTGGGAAAATCGTGCTACTCAAAGGGCATCATAGCCATAATGAAGTCATGTCCCAGCAAAAATTATAAATATCTTAACTTTTAATATAAAAATTTACTCTTTATAGCCATACTGTAGAGTATATCATTGCCAAAGTGCACATTTGCCCTATTGAAGTATTACATACTAGTAATCCTGAATACGTTATAATGGCTATTAATGGTATTAACATTAAATGAAAACCCAAATAGCACCAGAAAATCAAAATTTGGCCAGTTATATATATTAATCAATTCATAGTGGACAAAAACATATCATCAACTTCTATTCTAAGCCACATATTGTTAATCCCAAGGGTCAAGCAAAACACTGGGTTGAATCATGAAATTATTATAGTATCTCGACATTGAGTCAATAAATAAACACATTTTGACTAGATATAGCCTTAAGCTTAGTATTTGGTCAACTAAAATTCTGATTTTTTTTCCTTGACTGAATAATAAAAATACAAGAATTATATATTCTTGGGTTTATATTGACATAGTTATGGGTATTGTGGGAGGCTAAACTAGGGATTGGATTGCATGTTTTGGTCAGGGGAGACTCAGGGTTAGTTAGTTGGATTCACCGCAGGTAGATTCAGCCTCTTGTAATGCAACATGGTTCAAAGATAAAGATTTTCTTTAAATTTACAGTCATGAAATTCTTACCATTAATTAATAGCCAAAACTTTTTATAATCATATTTATTTTTATTACCTATTTTAATTTTAATTTTAAAAACAGTGAATGGTTTCTAGTGGCCTCCATTAACAACGCGCCCATCCATCAGGTCATTGAGTTGTGAGCATCAGCAGATGCCTCATCTATTATTTCTGAAGCTGCAAATACATTTCGTCAACTTGGCATGTCAGCATTGATTTGTATCATGATACATGCTTCTCCCTGCCAGGTTGGCAGGATAAGACTCAGTGTACATGTTGGCTGGTGTGGGTATCTGGTTTCCAAGTAACAGTCAGTTGAGATTTTTCTTTGGCATTCAATCTTTGTTCCATGTAAAAATGCCTTATTTTGAAAAATGAGCTCTCAGGGTGATGCACTTGTTGTTTCTGGGTACTCCACCTGGTGCAAAATAAACTAAGTTTATAGCTCAAGAGCTTTAGAATAACTTCTAAAACTCAACAATAGCCACAAATTTTTTCATGAATTATTACCTTACTAACAGGCCATAACGCTGGTTGTTAGCTTTTAATTTTTGGCGTATAAGCTTGATTCTGCAGATTCGGTTTGCACAGGTATTAGCCACTGAGCAACCGAATCAGATGATATGAAAATCGCTGATTTTTGATAAAAACTCAATAAATTATATATAAAGCAATCGCCCCTTATTTCGACCTTTATTAGCCTTATACTAATCATAGACATCTGCAATCACCTAATCACCGGGAAAAGACCTCCTCTTCAGTACTCCATATGACTCTTTGTATCTTTGTTCCCCAGCCGGATCCATCTCAGCTTGGTAGTCTTCTATTCATCTTCCCTTTTCTAGAAGCTCTCATCTATATCAAATCTCTTCATACTTACCCTTGATTCGCAAAATGATCAACATTTCAATTGATTATTATTCATACACCTTTCCTGCTAATCTCAAGACTCATTTCAATTCATACTCTAATCCGCCAATATAGGTAGCATATTGTCCAGTCATATCAACTTCCCAACATTACACCCCCTCTTTGACTGGATGATAGTCTCTTACTGTTTATATGCTCAAAGAAACTTTGCATGAACTTGGTTGATAATCTGACCCCCCACAGGTTCCTTATTAGACATCCATTCCAGTCTATCAATTATCTCAAATGGCCCGGCCCAGATGTTGGAGAGCTTGTTTTTTCGCCCAAACCCGTGCTGGTCATGGAATAAGACATGGTCTCCTACAGCGAACATCAGAAGTCTAGTCTGTCACTTCTGATCAGCTGCTTAAGCACAAATCTTCTTGGCTAATCTTGTGGAGTAGGATTCCGTTTGCAGCTTGATCAATGTATCCATAAGGGTCTTCAAATACCGCTGAGGGTCCACCCCACCAGTATCCTCTACACACGAGAAAAGCAAGGCGGGCAGAGCCATATGTCAACCATACAGCAGTTGGAACGGGCTCTTACCAGTGGACGAATGATAGCTGATATTATACACGAACACAGCTGTAGGTAGAAGGACACTCCATTCCAAGGGTCGATCCTTTTCCAATTTTTGGAGTATGTTCACTAGGGTTCTGTTGACCCGCTCCACCATTCCATTTGATTATGGATGATAGGGGTGGTCAAAGCCCTGTGGATCTCCATCAACTCTTTTCAACTTTGGCAGTATGTGTGAAGAGAAATTGATTCTATTATCCATTAGAATGAATTGCGGCCAGCTGTGTCGCTGTATAACACACTCCATAATAAACTTGCAGTGGTGACCACGCCCAAGTCGTTAATGGCCCTGGCCTCCACCCATCGAGTCAAATGATTGATGGTGATGATTATATACTTGGATCAATTGGTGCTAGTTGGCAGAGGGCCATTACATCAATGGAAACGGTGTTCCAGGCGAACTGGGGTTTAACCAGCTGGTATGTGGTCTTCGTGTGGAATGGTTTTTCCACTTGACAAAGATGGCAACAACTAACCATTTCAGATACGTCGTAATGCATGCTCTCCCAGTAGTATTGGGGTCTCAAAAAGTCCAGCGTTTTCTGCAATCCTCCATGACCTACAGCCTGATGAGCATCCATAAGAATTGCAGGTCTAGCTGATGGTTTAGGGAAACTCAGCGTCAAGTCTCTGATCCACTTATATAGTTCTCCCCCACGTAGGAAAGTATCCACCCAGAGTCCATCTAATACCTTGATCACCTGCGGCGACTCATCCTGGTATTTGTTCACCACTATCTTCTCATACATTATGTCAGCTAACTCTGCTGTGATAGTGACTTTTGGAAGCCGGGAAAGACAATCTGCATTTTGATGTTTTGCTCCCAGATGATGTATAATCTCAAAATCATACACCTGGAGCTTCAATGCCCATTGTGCAAGCCGTCCTTCCAGTTCATGCAGATTCTGCAGCCAGCGCAATGAAGTGTGGTCCGTTACTACTTGGAATCTTACCCCATGTAGATGTGCCCAAAACAGTTTGTAAGCGTGGATCACTGCTAAACAAACCCACTTGATAATGGTGTAGTTCCGTTCGTGACAGTTCAAGCTTCAACTACAAAATGTGACAGGAGCTCTATGCCATCGTTGTCCTTCTGAGATAATACTGCACCTATATTGGAGAGTGATACTTCCATTTGCATTATGAACTGTTTGTCAAAGTTGGGATATTGCAAAATGGGTGCGCTTGCTAATGCAGTTTACAACACAATAAAAGCATTCTAACATTATTCCATCTGATCAAAAGAAAGAATTTTCTTTATCAACTCAAAAAGCGGGGCACCAATACAACTGAAATTGGTAATGAACCATCAGTAATACCCGACCATCACTGAAACACTTAAATATACCACTTATTACCTGGGCGAGTCATCTTGCTTATTGCTTCCACCTTAGCTGGCTGCGGTTTAAGCCCAGTTTGAATCCACAATGAACCTGAGTTATTCTATTTTTTTCTTTAAAGAAATGACACTTCTGATGCTTAATTTTGATATTAGCAGTAGCAAGGCGACATAACACTTGTTTCAAGTGAGCAAGGTGCTCTGTAAACATCTTCAAGAATACATTAATATAATCGAGGTAAACTAAGATGCAGGACAGCTTTAAATCACCTAAAATCATATCCAAGGCACGCTGGAACATAGCGGGGCGTTGCACAACCCTTGTGGCATGTAAGTCAGCTGAATTAACCCTCTTGAAGTGATGATAGCATATTCTTCCCACTCCACTGATGGCAAATCAATCTGCCAGTACCCCAAGCTCAGATCCATGGCGGAAAAATAATTTGCCCTGCCCAATTGGTCCAAGGAATCATGAATCCGCGGAAGAGGGTAGGAATCCTTTTTTGTTATGTTATTGAGTTTGCAATAAAAATAGCCACTAAATTCAAGACATTTTTTTCTTTACAATGAGAACAGGTGATGCCCATGGACTCTTTGATGGTTCTAGCATCCCTTGCATGATAAGCTTATCCACCTCATCAGAGACAACCTCTTCCACCACTTTTGATCATCTAATAGGTCAAGATCGAATGGGATGGTGTTCCCCCATATCTATCCAATGTACCACCCCTTGAGAGCACCCCAAATTATGATCATCATGTGCAAAAATATCTCAATACTTTTCAGATAACGCCATAGCCTTACCTTGCTGTTCTTCTGATAATCCAGTAAGTGCTTCCCATGGAACCACATCCAATACACCAAAATGATGAGTGTGTCGATAGTCCAAGATCCTCCCATGAGCCAAAAACATGAATATGGCGAACTTCCTCTATAGGAGCTAAGTGTAAGTAAGCCATCACTTGGTGCCGCTGATTGTTATGTTCTCTTTCTGTAAATTTGCTATCAGCACTCTCACCTCCCCATTCCAGGGAGTAGTAGCCCTGGAGCCACATGCAGTCCAAGCCATGTGTGCTGGTGAGGCGCAATAATTTCCCCATAAAGCCCTTTAGGGATGTCAAATTCGAGCTCAGTTCCTACTATACACTGATGTCCAGACAGTAGGCTCAAAGCACTCGCTGCCCAAAGCGGAATCCCTTTGTACTCATAAATCTGGTTGGGGAGGACCCTGGTTCGCCGCTTCATTTATCAATCACAAACAGGAATCACTCCGTCGCTGTACGCTAGATTAATTTGACTAGAGAAGAACAGTTCCGTTGGGATTCCACAAGAAGTAAAATAAACGGGAATCTGTTGTCCTATATTATCAAGAGTTTCCTCCGCCATATTTATCACAACACCAAATTTCCTCATAAATGCTGCACCGATCAACATGTCATAGTTGTTATTTGGTAGAACCAACACAGGAGCAGAAGCATGAACTGACCCAAATTGTAAAGGAAACGCACAATATGCTCCTTCTGACAAAGTTCAGTGCGTCCCCGCGGTCCCATATACTACTCAATGGTCCACATCCGGTTTCAACAGAAGCTTAGCCACCAACCTGGTAGATACTATGTTCACAGGGGCTCCTGTGTCTATAATAGCGCAGATTTTTATGTCTTGAACGAAATTGTCACAGTAAGTGCATTCCAAGTAAGAAGAACCACCAGTGTTTCTTACATGTACATCCAAGGGCTTTGTGTTACTTAAAAAGGAGGAAATGCCCTTGCCGACCTGTGGATACTCACTAGCAATTTGATTCACCGGAATGGCTACATTAACCCCTATTAAGGAGGCGACGTCCATCAAAAGCTCCGCGTTGCTTATGCCAGTCCGTTCCAGGATCTGCCATGCATATGGTTTCTGCACGTCCTGGTGAAACTCCAGGCTTGGGGGAGAATTCCTATTCTCAGAAATGGAAGAGGGGATATCCAATGGAAGTTGTTGGTGTAACAAATTATCCGATTGTGTTCCAAATCCTACCCAAAGATATGCTTGGGGGTTATTAGGGACAAATGAATTGGACTTAGCGGAGGTAGAACATCTTGTCTCTACTCCACTTGAGCTTTTCTCCGCTTGTTTTTCTCAGTTGGCATCACATACACTTGTGGGTTGTTAGGGCAATTACCCGCATTATGCCCTCTTTGTCTGCATTGGAAGCAGGTATTAATAAAAGGTTCACATATATAGCTTTCTGCAGAAGGGCCAATTAGGAAATTGATGGTATGGTTCCAGGGCTGGGGACAGACCAGTGGAGCGTACATAGGCAATAAAGGGTTCATCGATTTGTATGAGGGATAAATATGTTCCAGCAGTTGATAGCTCGGTCGCTGCAGCTCATATACTGAAGAGTTTGGTGTGGATACAGCAGATATTTTTCAAACTACATTATGGGTGCTGATCATGAAGGAGAGTTAATGTAAGGATTTCATGATTTGAATAAGTCCTGTATCTCCATCCAAAACGTGAGACATAGCATTATTTAGTTCCTGATATGGTTTGACAGCTGCCGTCATTACTATAATAACATCTTTGGCAGATAAAATGTTAGCTCCGAGTAGTACATTTGCTTCCGCCAAGAAATGTTCAGCAAATTCCAACAGGGTCTTGTTTAAGTGGAATTGTATAGTCAGGAAGTCGGCCTTCCATTGGGCCATCTTGGTCATGCCCCCAAACAGCCAAAGAACAATTGTTTTAACTTCTTTGTAGGATACTAAGCTATTTGGAAGGTAGCAGGTAACTTGACCAGCGCTTTCCACATCTAATGCGGACAGCAACAGTTTCACTTTCCACCAATCAGGAGCCCCTTCCACAGCAAATTCAAATCGCTTGAAGTAACCATGTAGATTCCCGTCATAAAGTAAAGGGAGGAAGTTGCTTGATATGAACAGCTTCTCCTTGCTCCAGGCTTCTGCTGCAAGAAGAAGGAGAATTAGTTCCTGAGCGACTAAGGGAACCATTCCTTTGTGCATTATCATATGGCTTGATGGATGGACTCGGATCTGTCAAAATGGACTTGGAAGAAGTATTGTCATGAGAGGGGTCCATTGCACCGCCTGAGGTGATATTCATTAGGTTATCCATAGAGTTCTTCCCCTGAATTACCACTAACTGCACCACTTCCCCTGGCTCCAGCGTGCTCCAAAAATGTTTGTTGATTAACTGCTCCGTTTTAACCATATATCATCTACACCATCCATCCTGGAATTCCTGTTGCAATATCTCATATTGATGTAATTTTTGACGGAATATCCACTCAAAGTTCATTTGTTGCTCCACTGCTTGTAGTTGCAAGAAAACTTCTTCAATTAAGCTCTGCATTGTGCATGCTGCCAGCTACCATTACTCACTTGATGTTTAACTTTATCTATTTGGTTAAGGAAGGCGGCTTGTTCCTGTACCAATTCCTTGTTGGCCTGTCAAAGGGTATTGTTGGGATTTTTACCCATATTCCCAGCCTTCTAGATTACCTGGTATTGCTAGGGGAAAATTCCCTAAGGAGAAGTGAATTGAAAATTGGTTGGCCTGAGTTTTGGAGTAACTATGTTCAGGGTATTTTGGGATATTCTCCTGGTCATATCCATCATGGATGGATATAGATGAATACTCAAGATTTCATCGGGAAGAATTGCTAACGAAATAGGGGCATCTGATAGTGATTAACTATCAGGTGTACTGATTAGATAGGTTGGGCGTCATCACTGACTGCTTGAGAATGAATAGCAAGTTGCGAGGCAAGTGATGCCGCCTGCAACTAGTGAATCAATCGGTTGGTGAGTGACCTGCCATAATGGGTAATAAGTCCCATTACCTAAGCAGGTCTCTAGTCAAATATGGTTGGTTTTCTTAAAATCAAAAGGAAAATGTTAGGGACACGTTTTCCAACTCTTTCCATTTTAGGTCTTGAGGATGTCCAATGACATAATCCTAGCCAGGATGGAGGAAGACCATCACTGCTGAGACGAGGAGGGGTGATATAATGGCAATGGCTGCCATTTCATCGAAGAGGTGTCAACTGAGGGCTAGACAGCCAAAATCCCACTATATATATTCCTTAAGATTTATTATATAGATAGTCAAAAACCAGAGTTAGATAACAAGAGTTATTTGGTTCTAGATCATCCATTCAGTATATAGTTAAATTATCATCAGCTTCCATTGTGCTGTTCTTTCAAAACGATATTATTGCAGAGGGAAATAATTGGAAGACTCTTAGAGAGAAGAGCAAAGATCTGAGTGGGGATCTAGAGAAGAAGGAGCCACAATCAGGGATAGCTGCTGACTGTGTGTTGGACCAAAGAGACTGTCACCAGGGTATCTCAGCAAAGATCAGGTGGACAAGAGCATAGGGAACGAATCCCTACGAGTATGACATCATGAGTATATAATTGGGAATAATGGCCGAGCGTTGGGCCAAAATATAATTCATACTCAACTACAGATAATAGTCTCCATACTATTATCAATTAATAATTCATTCTATACAACGTGACAAAGTGCACGAGGAAACCAAACCTGTGCAGTAAAAAGGATACTGGATTGCTTGCCAATAACAACTTAAGTAAGATTTTACAAGTCGGTGCTCACTACAGGGGTATTTGAGTAAAGAATCTAGAAGAATGCCATACATTGATGAGCTATGAAAACTGTGGACCAAGTTAGCCACTGTAAAACAGAATGCCTTAAACTCAGCAGATCATCAGGAGTTCGCAGCCTTGGAAGAATGAGTCGCCACAGTGGAGGAAAGAATAGAGAATGTAGAAAGCTTTGGGAATGATTTACTGGGGAAAGTAACTTCGTTGAAGAAGAAAGATGGGGACCTCGTTTGAGAGGTCTTATACCTGAAAATGGAGCAAGAAGAGGATTGCGTTCATTTAAGAAATTTTGGAGTGGATATAGAGACAGATTAATCAAACAAGTGAAGGAACTTAAAGCTTACAAATTTACTTGTGAGCCCAATATAGCAAGCGATGCCAAAGAAAGAAGTCCTCACATGATACTTGGAAAGTCAAATACCCCAAGGAACATACCACCCGCTTTTAATGCCATTTTGAAGATGACACCCAAAGGCACTCCTCAAGTTAGCTGAGTAGCTGAACCAAGAGAACTGGCCAGAAATAACTCAGAGGAATTTAAGGCAATGCCAAAGTTGCCAATGTTCCTTTGGGATACCGCCCCAGCGTTTTTTCAACTGTTTAACAAGACCATGAATGGCTATGGGGATGATCAAAAGGCGTTGACGTTCATAAATTGCCTAGATAATGACTAAAACTTAGTTTACCTCACCTGGAGGGGGACAGCTGGTCATATGCTGAGGTAAAGGTGGCTATCATGAAAGAGTTTGGGAGTCCGACACTCATTTCAAAACGCAAACAAGAATTTATGAAAATATAGTTCCATAAAGATGAGTCTCTAGCTAGCTTCGTGGATTGCTTTTACCAGGAGTTGCAGATCCTGGACGGAGCAAAATTATTGGATGACTTTAATGATAGAATCGCATTGCAAGCAGCCCATCAACCCTATCATGATTTGAATCACATGATGTCTTCCATGTTTGCAACAGAAATAACTACATCACAAATGGTAGATAACTTGAAGATTTTGGGAGCGACATTTGATGCCCAAATAGAAGCTTCAAGTCCAATCTGGTATGAAATCTGAATCCCACGAAGGGAAAGAAGGATCTAAAGAGGCAACCAATTGAACTGTTCCAGGGAATAAGCCCAAAAAATTTAGATGGTTAAACAAGAAGGAAAAGGTCTGCTACCATGTGGCGGAAAAGGACATTTCACCATGCACTGCAAAAAGCTGAAGGATCAGATCAACATGGTCCAGGCCTAAGAGCCAGCAGTTACCAAGGATTCAGGAAAAGGGCCCACGGCCAAGATGGGGAAAAGTCTAGAGCTGCGGAGAAACCTGTTCCTCCCAATATTATGAATGAAGAAAACGATATTAGCAATCTGTTTGTAGACAAAGAGCAGGATCAGCTTTTTCAAGTGGTCAATATGGATGTAAATGCCGTGACCAGAGCTGGGGCAAAGAGAATTGACCCCGAGATAATCAAGGATATTGCCCAGCCATATGCCTGATAACTGTCAGACAAGATTCGAACTGCTGAGAACCTGAAGAATTATCTGATGTCCGTTTAGATGAGGCTAATCTGTCTATCCCCTTCAGCACAATAAAGGAATTGTTTCCTGATTTATTGGTGAAAATTATTCACACCCTAAATTGGCTAATAATGCCACCATCCACTCAGTAAACACTATATTACAATACTCTGAGTGTACATATATAGACATACAAGTGAATTGAGTGAGGGTGAGGGTGATTGTCGACAGCAGAGCACCCATCAATATTGTCTCAACTAAGATGATAAAAAGGATGAAGATCTCACCGGACTTAGAACATAAGAAGGAATATGGGACAGCTGGGCCAAACCCACCGTCTCCTGTGAAGCATATAGCGCGTTGCCAGAAAATTTGGGTCATTGGTGGTATCTGCATCAGCAATAGTTTTGGCGAACCAAAACTATGACATTCTGATTGGAATGGAGTTTCTGCAAAAATACAGAGTAAAATGTAACTTCAAGGATAATATGTTGATCATATTGGGTCAGACGTTATCATTGGTATATCAGAAGGATGGTGAAGCTCCACTGAATCAGAGAAACAACTTCATCAATCTAGTATACAATGACGGTATTGTCCCAATTTAGTACCAATTAGTTGGTAGAAAGTGACACAAGATGCCAGCAGAAATACTAGAGAACTGAGAATTCAACTGAGGATCAAGAATGAGAGGACCATACCAGCCAGATTGCAGATGATAGTTGACATGAGGTTGACATTGGAGATTCCTGAGCTGTTGTATGGGGAGGTCAGAAGCCCCTGGAAGAAGTCCAGAGTGGAGCCATGGGTGGCTACTGGGATAATAATGCTGGTCCACGGAGAAATTTGAGTTCTCCTGGCGAATTTGAGCGAAAAACTGATGAAGATCAAGAGGAATCAGATGATCATGTTTGTTCATCTGATCCTGAATGCTGAATTAAAAAGATTCCATGATTTTGGGTCTCTCAATGAAATGGGATTACCGGCTGGGAAAACCAAAGTATCAACCTATTGGTTGAATGAGAGCAGCTAGCTGATCTGTCAGAAGGCCAGCAAGAGGAGGTGCTCAAACTATTTGAAAAGTATTGGGAGGTGTTTGCTCAGGACGACCATGATTAGGATATGCACAAGCTGTGATCCACAAGTTTGACACTGAGGAAAATTTGCCAATCAGGATGAGACTGATATGATGAAAAGCCGCTGAAGCGGTAGTGGAAGATGAAATTAGCAAACTAGTGAAGCATGGGCTTCTAGTTCCGTCATCATGTCCCTGGGAGAGTCTGATTTTGATCGTAAAGAAGAAAATGGATCCAACTTGGAGGTGACTGACTACTAAAGGCTGAATAGAATTACAAAGAAGGATTTGTATCCCCTACCAATAATCAAAAATGTGCTAGATCATTTAAGAGAAGCGAAGTATTTCTACATGATGGATCTGATCTTGGGATATTGGCAAATCAACTTGCCCAAAGAAGACCAAGAAAAATGCGCGATTATTACCATGCAGGGTTATACCAACCAAAGAGTATGCCCCAGGGTCTATGCAATGTGCCTGCAATGTTTCAGAGGGCTATGGATGCGATATTAAGCGACTTGAAGTTGTCATGCGTCCTGGTATATCTGGACAATATCAACGTGTTCAGTAAGATGTTTACTGATCACCTACACCATTTGGAAGAAGTATTCAAGTGACTGTATGTGACTAACCTGAAGATCAAGCCAAGGAAGTGCCACTTCTTTAAGAAAGAATTAGAATACCTGGGATTTGTAATCAACTCAAGTGGATTGCAGCTGCAAACCCAGAAGATAGCAGCTATAGAACGTATGGCTGTACTGAAGAGTGTTGGAGACATTCAAGTGTTCCTTGGGGTAGTCAGATACTATAGAAAATTTATTCAGGACTTTGCCCTAATAGCTGAGTCATAATCCCACTTATTTTTTTTTAGTACTAGATGGTCCCAACCACATAATCCCACTTATTAAAGGATACAAAAAAAGGATTCATATGGAATGAAGAGCTCAGGACTCCTTCGATGAGTTATGCCAGTATTTAATAGATTTGCCGATTCTGAAATATCTGAATTTTGATCAGGAGCTTTTTATATTCAAATCAATGCTTCATTGATGGCAATCGGTGCCGTACTGAGCCAAAAAGATGAACTTGGGGACGAACATCCAGTGGTGTATGTGAGCTGGACACTCTCAGCTGCTGAGAGGAACTACACTGTGACTGAGCGTGAATGCCTTGCATTTACGCATGTAAGCAGTTTTGGTTGTAAATCCATGGAACGCACTTTAAGGTGGTGACAGACCATTCTTTGCTGTGTTAGTTGCACAATTTAAGAGAGCCATAAGGATGACTGGCCCAATGGGCACTAAAGCTCCAGGCTTATGATTATGAGATTGTCCACCAAGCAGGGGATTCTCATTAGAACGAGGATGGCTTATCACAGTTGCCAATGGTCCAGATGGTATACCAGCAAGCATATGAGCTATTCCAGAGAATGGTCAAAGAAAAAATTGGGGACGAGCCTTGAGAAATCCAAGGTGCGCTTCAGAAAGCAATGGAAAACACTGAGATCATGGATGGACAAGTATTCAAGATGATCAACGGGAAGCGGTTATTATTCCCAAAAGTGTCAGAAAGAGCAGCTATAGTGTAAGCAGCTCATAAGGTTGTTGGGCATAGAGGCCTGAGAAAAACAACCAACCATAAACACCAGTATTATTACTGGGAACCAATCAACTACGATGTTGTGGAGTATCTAGCTTGTTGCGTGGAATGCCAGCTGCACAAACCACATAAGAATACAACTGGATACCGACTGGTCTGCCCTGGATTTGCCTGGCACATGGTGTCCATTGATGTGATGAGACCTCTGACGATGAACATGGGGGGAGTCAAGTACATTATAGTTGCAATTAACCATCTGATGAGATGGGTTGAGATGAAGGCCCTAATGAGAGTAGATGCTACTAGTACTGCGAGGTTCATCCTGGATCAAGTAGTATACCTGCATGGATGTCCACAGGTCCCGCTTAGCGACAAAGAACCAACTTCACATCTCATGTGATCCTGAGATTAAATGAGATAATGGGTATCTGAGGAGTCGTGTCAGTACCTTACCAGCCAGAGATGAACAGACTGGTAAATCGGGTCAATGGAAAGCTGGCCACGATGCTGAGGAAGCTAATTGCAGGGAGAACTTCCATGTAGGGAATGTACCTGAGTTAAGTGACGTTTACCTACAATATTAGTCATCATACAGCGACGGGAAAGACGCTGTTTGATTTGTTATATGGAAGAAAGGCCGCGTTGCTGCTGATTTTATATTCAGTGGTGGAACCTATGTCAGGGATGAGTACCGAGCAATAGCTGAGCCTACTGACAAAATCCTGATCAATATGCAATTGCAAGCATTCGATACAACCTTGAAGAAAAGGATAAAAGTGAAATCTCTGGATGAAAAGAACTGACTGACCTTAGCCAAAATATTGAATAGGGGAAAGAGTTGCCTATAGTGATATGCATGGTTTTGGATGAAGAAACAAATTATATGCATTGTGGTCAGTTCCGTTTGAAGTGATTGCCAAGATGGCGACTGATGCTTACTCCATCAAGAATCTCTTGGATTGGTGAGTTGTGAATTGAGTGCACGCTAAGTATCTAAAGCGATGGATTAATGAAAAAAATAAAAGAGTTCTCAAAGGACTGATAAACCATTAAGTTGGTCATGTCCTGATTAGGTCAATTCAAAAAAGGACCTCTGAACCATAAAAAAGTGGCAGGTTTAAGTACCCAGGACCCAGTTTGGGGGAAAAATAAAAAAAGATGAACCGCTGAACTGAAACAAGGTCAAGTCCCATAAGAAAAAAGAAAAATAAAGATAAAAAATTGATAAAAGATATTGGAAAAAATTATAAACTGCACAGAGAAAGTGCCGATATAATTTTTATAATTTTTACTTTTATTAACTGTCCTTGGTATGGGGATGATTCTGCCTATGTCACCTCTTGGGGGAGGGAGGATGGATCGCAGTAGGAATAAACAGCCCGTCAAAATTGATATGAGATTGGACGCTAGCAAGGGCAAGCCTACATGAAACCACGTTCTTTGTGTGGATGCAGAGCCCTGCAAGAAAGTGACTAGGGGAAGGGAAATTAAGATGTCAGATGAAACCATTTGTAAAACCTCAGAGCAGGGAGGAAAGCAACAGTATAAAAGAGGTAATCAGCAAATAACCCCAAGTAATCCTGATATGGTACCAGAGCCAGAAGATTAGTCCTGAGCGCCTGATGACGGGCTTTATCAAGGACACTGGACATGTGGACCAGCAATGAAGAAGGGATGCTTGATGGGGGTTGACAAATCATGCCCCCTATCAATGCCATCAGCGGAAGATACTGATGGGAAGCTCCAGAGAAGAGATAGTCACACAGAGAGTGGATAGCATCCTGCAAGTGATAACTATGGGCTTCTTGGAAGCTAAAGCTGAGCGAATTGTGGAATCCAGGTGAGGCTGGAAGCTTTGTGTACCAACTTCAAAGAAATTGGCCAGCAAAGCAAAGAGCATAAGCGGCTTTATCCTGATCCAGGATGTTATCAAAAATTATTTGAGGTGGGTCAACCTTGGGACAAATATACCACACCAAGGATTTTTCTAGCCAGTACAGGTTTCAAACTCAAAACCTTCACTTGGGGTGGAAGCAGTTTTACCTGCTCGGCTAACTACCCTTCCAGGATGTTATCAAGATCAAAGGGATTCAGCGCTAGAGTCAAAGCCTCAGTGGCTTAGGCCCAGAGTTCAGTGTAGGGGAGCTCAAAGTGAATACTGTTACCGATGGTGAGCTCAGAGACCAGAACAGCAGGTTTGTAATATTGGCCAAGTTGGAAGAGGAACTCAGGAAGCAGGTCTGACCTGGCAAGAAATGAGTGATCAAGAGCAACTGGCATAATATATGGAGCATCTACAAAGATGGTTGGAGCATCAGCAAAAGGAACCGAATCCAGGAGAGTTTTGAAGTCCAACTCTGGAATTGACAGCAGAGGAAGAATCAGCCAAGAGTTGTTCAAAAAAATAACCCACCTGGTTTTGGAGGGATTAGTTACTGTTCCCAGTAAATTCGATGGAAGGACTAGCAGCTGGCATTAGACTAGGCGTATGAGTCCTGGAAGGACCATAGAAGAGGTTCTGCCAAGCATCCCAACTCATCTTCTGGAAGAGACGGAGGTCTGGATCAGACAAACTATTCAGGAGCTGCTGGTATCGCAACTCAGAATTTGACATATGAGCTGGACGAGAGGGGGGTGTTGGACTTATATGGAAGTTGACATTATGACTCTATAATCCATTAAACTCCAAATTTGGGGAAATTAATTTAAAAATTAATGAGATAAGCTCTCCAAGAGAAGAATTGGGAATGACTTAAGCCAAGAGGTTATGAGAGAAATTACAAGGGTGAATAAGAAATAAGTATTCTTAATTGAGCCATGAAATGAACATCAATGGCAAGAGTCTCCTTTCTAGAACAAGGAGAAAATCAGGAAATCAAGGATGCCAGACCAAGAATCCTGAATATGACAGCGGGTCATATACCCTGATGGGGGGGAACAGGATCCTGGGACTAATATCATCATGAGTAAATTGATCAGCCTGGCATGACAGTAGATTGTAGGGGCCATGCTCTGAGAAGGCGGTAGTGAGGAGGAAGAGGAAGAATGCTGTATGCCGAAGGTCATTCCAAGCAGCATTGAGTATTAATGAGTGTACTCCGCTTGAACCAATGAAGTATTCAGCCAAGTGTCCAAAGTGGTGTTCTCATGCCCCGGTCCTTTTTTTTCGCTGGAAATCTAGGCAAGAGTGGGGATGTGTTGGGATTTTTGCCCATATTCCCAGCCTGCTAGATTACCTGGTATTGCTAGGGGAAAATTCCCTAAGGAGAAGTGAATTGAAAATTGGTTGGCCTGAGTTTTGGAGTAACTATGTTCAGGGTATTTTGGGATATTCGCCTGGTCATATCCGTCAGGGATTGATATAGATGAATACTCAAGATTTCATCGGGAAGAATTGCCAACGAAATAGGGGCATCTGATAGTGATTAACTATCAGGTGTACTGATTAGATAGGTTGGGCGTCATCACTGACTGATTGAGAATGAATAGCAAGTTGCGAGGCCAGTGATGCCGCCTGCAACTAGTGAATCAATCGGTTGGTGAGTGACCTGCCATAATGGGTAATAAGTCCCATTACCTAAGCAGGTCTCTAGTCAAATATGGTTGGTTTTCTTAAAATCAAAAGGAAAATGTTAGGGACACGTTTTCCAACTCTTTCCATTTTAGGTCTTGAGGATGTCCAATGACAGAATCCTAGCCAGGATGGAGGAAGACCATCACTGCTGAGACGAGGATGGGTGATTCAATGGCAATGGCTGCCATTTCATCGAAGAGGTGTCAACTGAGGGTTAGACAGCCAAAATCCCACTATATATATTCCTTAAGATTTATTATATAGATAGTCAAAAACCAGAGTTAGATAACAAGAGTTATTTGGTTCTAGATCATCCATTCAGTATATAGTTAAATTATCATCAGCTTCCATTGTGCTGTTCTTTCAAAACGATATTATTGCAGAGGGAAATAATTGGAAGACTCTTAGAGAGAAGAGCAAAGATCTGAGTGGGGATCTAGAGAAGAAGGAGCCACAATCAGGAATAGCTGATGACTGTGTGTTGGACCAAAGAGACTGTCACCAGGGTATCTCAGCAAAGATCAGGTGGACAAGAGCATAGGGAACGAATCCCTACGAGTATGACATCATGAGTATATAATTGGGAATAATGGCCGAGCGTTGGGCCAAAATATAATTCATACTCAACTACAGATAATAGTCTCCATACTATTATCAATTAATAATCCATTCTATACAATGCGACAAAGTGCACAAGGAAACTGAACCTGTGCAGTAAAAAGGTTACTAGGTTGCTTGTTAATAAAAACTTAAGTAAATTTTTACAGTTATCAAGCCAACCTTACATGTCTACATATTCCCTTGTCTCACCGATCAGAGGAGGAAAAGCTCAACTGCGCTACACCTGGCTAACAATTCCAGTTAGGTAACCCAACGGACTAGCTGGAGATATTTGGGGGACATTGACCAAAGGATAAGCGTATTATTTGTCATTTGCATACTTCTCCATTTGATTCAAAGTTGGGTTAATTCAGCTGAGATGGAACTGACTTTATCCACTACTTGTTGTTCATTCAGTGCTATTTACCCTAAGCTGAGCAACCATAGCTTCAAGCGCTTTCGCCCATTCTGCTAGATCCATCATGAAGCACTCGGTATTGCTTCCCAATGTTGTTATGTCCTGAATTCATTCCACTGATAGGCCATGCCGATTCAACACTTCTCCTATTACCTGGGGTAACTCTATATTTAACTGTGGTATAAAATGTCAATTAGATGGGCGGACGTCCCCAACATAATGGTCCATCTGCACCAGCGCCCCCTGTACTTCCAAAAAAGAGGGATTGAGGTGATTGATCAGGAGGCGGGTTCATTTTGCTGCTTGAGCAAACTGCATTACATCTCCAATTTCTATATTTTGGCGAGCCAGCACATGCAGTAGCTGGTGAATAGATGGTTGCGCTTAAGCGACAAGATATTCCTCAATTCTGTGAGTACCAAGGTGACAAGCCAACCCTGTCATAGTTGTGTCCAGGTAGGACATGTACAGGGCATAGCAATTTTCTTAGTCACGTTGGCTATAAAACAAACTCAAGGCATACTCCCCCGCCTCATCTTCATATAATTGATACCTGTGTTACAGCCACTCCATATTATCCCGCAGCTGCTGGGGGGTCACATTTGTGGAGCATCCTTGTTGCTCGGCCATCATCTCAGGGCCATTTCCTAATTGCAGATTGATCATATCCTCATCATTACCTGGTTCAGTTACTTTAAATAGTACCAGTTTGTTGTTAGTTTCGTCCCATGCTTCTTTGGCATAATAAGTGAAGAATCCAATCAAATTTTGTCATAACAAATGTGGACTCGTCATTGTATCCTAGCATTTGAAGTACTACAGTTGACCAGTGGCCCCCTGTAGTGAGCACCACTGTTAATCCTTGGCGCATAAGCTTGATTCTGCAGATTCCTGTTTGCACAGGGTATTAGCCACTGAGCAACCAAATCAGACGATATGAAGATCTCTGATTTTTGATAAAAACTCAATAAATTATATATGGAGCAATCGCCCCTTATTTCGACCTTTATCAATATTATAATCACAGATCTATCTGCAATCACCTAATCATTGGGAAAAGACCTCCTATTCAGTCCTCCATATGACTCTTTATATCTCTGTTCCCCAGCTGGATGCATCCTTAGCTTGGTAGTCTTCTATTCGTCTATCTTTTTCTAGAAGCTCTCACTTATAGAATCTCGGCGTAATTTCCCTTGATTCACCAAATTGACATTTTGATTGATTATTATTCAATATACCTTTCCTGTTAATCTCAAGACTCATCTCAATTCATACTCCAATCTGCCAATATAGGTAGCATATCACCCAGTCATATCAACTTCCCACCAGTAGCGCTATTGTGAGTGCCATTACAGAAACTGAACCAAATCAAAGGGGCAAGAACTATAAAAATTACTTGGACACAGCACAGTTAGGCGCACAATAAAGTTGTTGGGATTTTTGCCAACTTTTCCAGCTTCCTAGATTACCAGTTGGATTGCTAGGGGACAAGTCCTGTGGCGAGTGAATTGGATAACAGTTGACCCCAATTTTGGCCTATTAATGTTTGGGGATTTTGGGTAATTCTCCAGGTTTGGATTTATTATAAACCAATCTGGGTGAATGCTTAAAATCTCGTCGGGCAGAGATTCTGACAAAATTTGGGCATTTGATAGTTGATCACAGATCAACTATCAGGTGTACCAATTGGAATCAGTCAGGTTTCATCACCAACTAATTGGGAATTTTAAGTAGCAGTTGCAATTGTGAGTGATGCTGCCTGCAACTAGCGAATCAATCATTTTGTTTTCAACCTGCCATAATGGGTAAAGAGTCACATTACTAAAACAGGTCATTAGCTATGTATGGTTGGTTTGCTGTGATTGGGTGAGAAACATTAGGGATACATTTTCTGGCTCTTTTCATTTCAGGTTTTGAGGATGTCTGATGGAGAAATCAATTTATGATGGAGAATACCATCGCTGGTGAGATGTCATATGGAAGTTCAATGGCACTGGCTGCTGTTTCATGGCTGAAGCGCCAACTGAGGAGTTGGGCGCTGAATTCTCTCTATAAATTCCCTAATAATATATATTAACAAAAAAGATTCTTCCCATTTGGGATATAAGCTCTATTCATCTTCAGTTATTATTGTTGTAGTATACAATAATTGTGGACTCTTTTGTTATACAAATATTAAGGATTGAGGATCCTTAGAAGAGAAGCAGACCATAGATGTGAATCTCCACAGACTCAGCGTGATGAGAAGAAAGGCAAGAAACCTCTGAATCTGAGAGTGGATCAAGCTAAAAGGAACAGGGAAGAAGTCACTGAAGTTGACATCACAAGTATTTCTTGGATTATTTTAGGTCAAGTGAGGGATCATATTGGGGTTATCTATTCAACTACAGATAATAGTCATCATACTATTATCAATCACATATCAATTACAATCAAACAACACAAATCGTGCACTTACCAAACCTGTGAAGTTAACTTTTGGGAGTTATCAGTCAAATCAGTTTTAACATTTGGTACTCACCAGAGTAGCCACCAGTTCACAATTTTAACAACTGTACACCTTTTATTCAAAATCTGGCTTGAGGGAAACCTGGCAGCCACCTTGAGAGTCAACAATGTTAAATGGTGCCCCGTGTCTGCTATCTCTCTATTCTTGACCTCAACGTCATGATATTTTAATAGGTAAATCCAGTGGATTAATGTCATCTACTACATGCATGCCTATGAGGCCGTTTATGTCTAGGTAGCACTTAAGGCTGTTTTACCTTATAGGCAGTCTTACATGATAATTGTCAGGTTTCAAGATAACAAATTGCTGAGATTCTCACTTCCAAATTAAGGATCGATGATTCAGCTAGCAAATGATCTTGTTTGAATATGAAGCCTTTTATAGGAAAAAGTCAGAAAGGTCCAAACAGAAATCTTCACATGAGACATAGTCAGTGGATATGCTTTCTGGGTTAGCTTCTCAGCTCCCTACAACTTGCAACAAGTTTTTCTTAATAATTTAGTCCTGAGATCTTTGACAAAGGAGAACAATTAAGACCTAGGCTGAGACGTTTTATTTGGAATTATTTAGAAGATCTTGATCAATGGGATTCAAGAAGTTCCTTATGGTGACGCATAATGACCCCTCTTATAAATATTAGAAGATTTTTTTATTAAAGGGTTAATCTATACACTCCTCTTTTCCAGTTGCTTTGTCTTTTGTTTTTATTTTTACAACTTTGTGCCCCCTTTGAACTTGGCTTAAAATATAGAGTACTGATAGGACAACAAATGTGGTGCTCACTACAGAGGCCTTCATGATGTATAGTGAGAAACGTATATCACAAAAAAAGGGAGAGTAATTATATTAGAGAGCCCACCTGCAGATTGGTTGAAAAGTGTAGCTCAATGGATCAACACTTCCCTTTATATGAGATAACTCTTGAAGCCTTAATTTTAGGAAAATTGGGCCACATTTATATTTACTTCACTTTATGCTTATAGACCCAGTATCAATTTTATTATAATATCAACTATAATATGCAGATATAAGATGGGATCTACTCTGTAAGAGGCCATTTCAGTTAAATTTGATCTACCACCATCCCTTCTATAATGCAAGATTATGTTTATTTTGCCCAAATGACTTAGAAGAATTGATTTTTGAAGTTAAACTATACCTCTGGGGTTTTGATCATCTAGCCATCCACCATATCCTTCAAGTAGTAGGATGTATCATCTTAAAGTAACTTGACAGCAGGGGCTTACCCAAGCCTTGCATTTAAATGTCATATTTCTACAACGCCATCTCTTTGTTTGTCCATAATAACCAGAATGCCATCATAGACAATCAACGATAAATCATTGTAATCCAAAGCCAGCTCACTATTTTGGATAATGGAATTTCTGTTTATCTCGAGGACCAGCTCTACCAGACGTACTTCTCCTCAAATCTTCTTTGGGTCACCATCTCAACCAAATCAGAGCCCTTCTTTAGCGTTATATTAATTCTATCATGAATTAGCTCTCATGAAAGTGTACTGGGGATTGAAGGGCCAGAAGGTCCCCATGGCACCCAAGGGCCATCTGGTCCCTTGATTCCAGCTCCCAACAGCACAAACCAGTCTTGAAAGAAAGACGCTTAAACTACAATTGCATCTATCAAGGATCAGATAAGAAATGTAGGCTAGGATATAAGATCGCCTAAATAGTGTTTCATTAAATACTAGAGTCACTATAAAACCTTGCTGGATAAGATGGGCAATCTTAGTATGTTCAATAGGGTGACTAATGACGTCTTACTCAATTTAAAAGCCTTAAGTGTTTAAAATCTCCTAATTAGTATCAAAAAACAATTCCTGACACATCAATCCGAGATTTAAGACCTAAAGGAACAAATGAACATCAAGGCTTTTGTTGCTTCCATAAGAATATTGGGGAGAAGTTTTAAGATAACTTGGAAGAGTTGACTGACAATTGAATCAGAAGCCTCTTCAGGACTATATGAAGACTAAGATTTTTTTTGAGCTTACTTCCATCCCTGCCGCCACCACTCTCTATACAACTAGTATACTAAATATAAGCTTTGGTGTAAAAAGAGACAACTTTGGCTAAAAAAGTATAGCTTTTTCTCTAAATGCCTACAAGATCTCTATGGAGGAAGCTCTGACCGCCAGAAGGTGAAGAATATTCACTCTCGCCTGAATAGCACGGCTCACAAAATCCTTACTTTCCATCTGAAAGATTGCTATACATGGGATCAAGTCCATAAAGACATAATTCACGAGTTTGGCAGCAATCAGAACCTTGCAAAACAAGAATGCATTCATGGCTATCCATTTGAACAAGGGGGAGAGTCCTACGGAAATTTATAGGTGGTTTTGTGCCCAATCTCAGACTTGGTTAACACAAACTAAATCTCCATAAATGACATTATACCTGCAGTGATCTCCACCCTGAGATCTCATCCTAATGCTCAATTACATATGGTTAAATGCAAGAGAGACTTTAAATCATCAAGGAGATCAAAAAATTCTTAACAAGATACCATGCTCAACCCGAATCTAAAGCCTCTCCATCAGCCTCCACCAGTCAAACTCATTATCACGTTATTGAGATTCAAAAGAATCAAAAGCCTTGATGCACATATTGTAATAGATTTCGCCTTAATACCAGAAACTGCAGGAAGAGACTTTCCAAGGAAGCAGAAAAGACAGTCAGAAATAATGATCAGGCGCTCTAATCTGAATAATATTTATAACTCATCAAAATACCTTAACTACTTATACTAAATCCAAAGTTATTTTACCTGAGGAAGATTAATTTGGTACCACTAATAATAGTATACCCAATACTGCATACTCTTCTTCTAAGACTCTTCATTGTTTCTCACCTTTCATACTTAGTATAGGAGCTTAGTATCTCAGGTTGCTGTTCAGGTCCATAAGGTACTGTTTATGCTAATATTAACATAAGCTTACCTGTAAAATTTATTTCATTGAAGTTAAGGAAAAGCATCAGGATTACCACCAACTTACCCCATTATACAGAGTATTAAACGGCTGGACCATAATGCACTCATTATATTGGGGCAAACTCATCATTACCTACCCAATTTAGCACATTGGCACTAAATACCTTGGTTGTCACCCTAGATAACCCCAGCTATGACATCCTCCTAGGAGCCCAATTTCTCTGTAAATACTCTTCCATAGTACATTTTGAGAGTGGATTTTTAACCCTCATGGGACATTGAGTCCCACTGGTGTTTAAGACCGCTCAATAAACTAAGAGTGTGTTCAAAGCTCATGTTTGCCTGGCTTTTTAATGTCAGGTTGACTGGATAGAGTATCATTTGAGGGGTTTGCATGTGCGAATACCTCCTCCAGTAGTGGACAAACACAAGGGTTTGTCACTTTATCCCTCCAGATCAAATGTTATACCTCTTAAGTCACAGTTATAGCTAACACCAGGGCCCATGTTAAATTTGTACCAAGGCACCTAGTGGAGATACAAGGATGAAAAATCCTTTAGTAAAGGAAGCCCTGACATTCCCAGGGATCTTAGATTTCACTCATGCTGGTCCCATAACAATGTTATTAGTAAATTTAGCCAATAAGCCTAGGACCGTGGGACCCAATATGCTGCCCACTTATGTTTTCTTACTGTCTGTGAAAATTCTTAATGATATTCTTAGCTTTGGAAGTTTATGAGATTATGGGACGGAATCCCCTCCATTGGTAGTCTCTGGTAGAGACATATATACTTGGTGGCGAGCTAAAAGTGAACAATGGTCCAAAGTTGAGCTGTTGCTGGAAGGTTACTATGACCTTTTCTCAGCCTCTATGTTAGACTTCAAAGGATCACTCGCTTGATAAATTATATCCTGCACATTTAATTAGGTTATATTTTGGCCAAAAGATCCTCAATTTAGCCTGTATCATATGTGGGATCTGCCAATGGATGCCACAAATAATATATTAAAGTGAGATATTTAATTTTTAATAAAAGTATAAAATAACTCGCTTTAAAGTTTTTTATGTTTTTTATTATTCAGGCAGGGCAAAACCAGGAAAGGTCCCCTTCTTGATACTAGTTTTTCCTATTTAAACTAGTTCAGACTTTGAGACCAGAGGTATTTGAGGCAAAAGAATGCAAAGCTCAGTTATCTAAATTAGAAAATATAGGCTTTTGACCTATCAGATCGAAGAAAAAAATTTTGGAGGCAAAACTGACCCGTGCAGTAATAATTTTGATGAATTGTAACCAATCACCAGCAAGTAATAATCTTTTCACCTTGGCAGTGGTCAGACTTGGATGGTAATGATTGGGTAATTTGGCGGTGGTCAGACTCAGATGGTAATGATTGGCTAATTTCTACCCTATCATCCTCAAGTAAAATCTTTGCACCTCGGCGATGGTTAGACTTGGATGGTAATGATTGGTTAACTCACACCCAATCATCGATGGATAAAATCTTCTTGCCTTGCAGAGGTTCAGGTCCATGCGATATTAACTCCTCAAATTCAACCAAAGAGTCAGAGTAATCCTATTATTAATTATTACTTTTTAAGCTGATTTTTATGATAAATCGTATTTTTCCAGTTGTTAGGATTCCACCAAGAATCCACTAAGGTCTTTTTGCTGTGGGTACTCATAGCGATGATATCCACAATACTATCTAAAAATTGGGTGGGTGATGGGCCAATCATGGTGGCAGATTTGAGAGCACTTATACCTCCAACATTCTTTTTCTTAGATCGAAAAGGAGAATGTCTGACATTGCCCCCCTCAAGAATGTTGGTAGGGGTGTTGCGGTGCTTATTGGAAGCCTTCCCTTCTTTAGTCACTGTTTTTGCGAGGTTTGTGTACAGGCAAGAGGATTCCTTCTGGCTGGGTCCAGTATTGGCTAGAACTAAGGGAACTTTATAATTGAGCAACGACAAGAACCCTTGCTTCATATTGATGATACCTTCATATTTGATTATAAATTGAGTACCTATGAGCATATCATAGGAATTATTATCTAAGGCCACAGCGGGGGCCAATAGGATAAGCTTCCCAATGCGTATGGGAAGAGAGGAATAAGTACCAAGAGCGCGGGTGTTGTTGGGTCCAGCGGTTCCAAAGTCTTGGTTGTACTCCAAGTCAGGTGCAAATTTGATCTTTTTCATCAACTTGGAGGAGATTACATTCACTGGGGAGCCTGTATCTAGGATGGCCATTACCCAAATTTTTTGAATGACCACTTTAACCTTCGTGAGTATCCCCCTAAAAGTGGGTGATAGCGCTAAGACCTCCTTGAGATGAAAATTGGAGGTTAATTTACATGCAATCTTGGGGTAGTTTTTTTGGATGGTTTGCATGGTATGGCCATGCTGGATAGGGCGAATAGGGTGAGACAACACCTCATCTGCGTTGCTGGTGGTATTGATGACAATTGGCTCCCCAAAACTTGGCAGAGATACATCTCTTCAGGTATGGTGGCTTCATCTACTCCTCCAGCATTCAAGCGATTGGGAACTTCCACTTCAGCAGGGGCTCCTACAACGTAATAGCTGACCTCATTCGTATCCCCCTCAGAATCAACCCCTAAGGTATTGGTAACATGAGGTAATGGCATAAGTTGGTTAAATGAGTTAACCACAATGAGATTTGTCAGCAATAGGTGTGACTTTCCATATGCTGACATTTCTTTTCCCTGCTCCTGTTCCTCAGCGTCAGCTTTCTTTTCCAGCACATAGCCTCCATGTGGCTGAACTTGTTGCAGTATTCGCACTGAGGGCATTCAGAATGTTTGGCTTTGGGGTTTTGCTCTTCAGGGCCCGTTATCTGAAGAGGCTCCTTCTTTTCTACAACAGCTAGGGCTTGAGGCTTGGGCTTTGAATCCTTGATGGTTAAAACACAAGGACGAGATACTGCTCCACATGAAACTTTGGGCTTATGGAAATCAGTGACATCTATTATTGCTTCCTTAATGTCTTGAACGGTTGGAAATAGCATTTAACGGAGGTGATGTGAATTGCTAGCAATGGGTAAGTAGCCACTCCAGTCAAAACGGCGGCTACAGCATCATCCAAAGTCAACATCTTTGAGGTTAACAACGTCTGTGCTTCCATATAGAATCGTTCTGCAAAGGCAGCCACTGACTCTCCTTTTCGGATACTCATATGCAAAAAGGCTTGCTTTTTCATGCTTAGAGCCTGTTTTGAGCCAAACGTGTTTATGAGAGCCTCTTTGACTTTGTACCAGGTGCTAAGGGCATCCATATGGGGGACCATCACCTCCTGTGCCATGCAACCCAAACAGGAAAGGATATGTTTGGCCTTCTGGCGATCAGTCGCCCCTTCCATAGCTGCTTCATAAACGTATAAAAACAAAGCAATGCTACCTTCGCCGGGGATAAACTTGTCTTCAAACGTTGGTTTAAATTGTAGCCATTCCTGGTAAGGGTATGAATAGCTGGAGTTTCTGTTATTGGGGTTTCAGAGTGGTAGCTCAACTGATCAAAGGTCCATGAAAGGCGATCAAACTGATCTTGCATGGCTTCAAGCTAGGTTTCCATTTTAGAGAGGGCTTCTAGAGGCCCAGATTCGCATAGTCTTAGTTGAGCTTCGATCCCTAATTTATGAGTTTCAAAGTCTTCCACTCAGTTTTCCATTGCAAAGACTTGAAAATGAAGTTGTGACACCATTGAGCTTAGGCTTAATTGAGCAGTTTCCACGGCTTTCACGCGGTTCTTCAGCTCTTCTTTCATTTGTTTACATCTTTCGTCTTAAGAGAGTGGGAGCTGGGGCCTGGTACCCCCTCCTTAATTTGTTCATACTTCCGCTCGACCTGCATTAATTGGCTGTATACTTCCTTCAACAGCACAGGGCTTTCCAGCGAAGCTTTTATTCCTTTTGCTTCGATTTCGCATTCAGTCAGATGACATGCCAAATATTTAGTATTTTCCATCAAAACTTTGAGAGCTAGCTCCTTTGCTAGCTGAACAACCTTGGCCGCAATGGTGGTGGTGGTGCTAATGGTTCAAGTGACAGATGGCATTCAAGCTCATCCACACGGGAAAAGGCCTGAATTAACTGTCACTCCACCACAGCCACACGCTGTTCATATTGACTCTTGAAGGACAGAGTCATGGGCTGAAAGGTCATTACACGTTTGCTCATTTTTTTTAAGTTCTTTAGCAAACTCCTCCAACAATGAGCGGGTGCTAGTGGAGGATGCGTTCAGCTCATCCCAGAATATATCTTCATGGCCTCCTCAACATACTTTACAATCCCAGTGTCCATAGTAGTAAGTTGGTCATGCAGCTGTATGATGAAGTTGCAATTAGCTTCCACACCAGATTTAACGGCCCCAAGATATTTGAAGGTCAGTTGAAACAACTTTTCATAGGCTGAATTCAGAGCTGCATGGGTAACTAGGTGTCGATGAAGCTCTTCATGATGGACGGCTAAGAGATGCATCATATGGACCAAAGCAGGGTGAGCAAACTTACAGACATAGGCGGTCAAATTTGTAAGATGACCATAGGTCTCTGGGAGGACACTAGTCTCATAGAGAAACAAGTGGCGTTCCTCTACCAACGATGCTCATTCACAAGATGCAATGTCACCTGGATTAAGGATGCCATGAGTAAGGTCTCTTACAGCTTCAGTGGCTGGCCAAGTGATGCAATGAGACTCAGGTATTAATATGGGCTCAATTTGTTCTTCTTCAAACATTAAAGCAGTAGGGCTGTCCATTTGATCATCTTCTTCAGTCCCTTCTTCATTTTGCACCCAACAGGTGACACTCTCCATTATTTTGTTAATACTTATCGAAGTATTCAGGGGGCTTGACCCCTGTAGTGAGCACCAATTTGTGGGATCCGCCAATGGATGCCACAAATAATATATTAAAGTTAGATAATTACTCTTTAATATAAGTATAAAATAACATTTTTTAAAGTTTTTTATGTTTTTTATTATTCAGGCAGGGCAAAACCAGGAAAGGTCCCCTTCTCAATACTAGTTTTTCCTATTTAAACTAGTTTGGATTTCAAGACCAGAGGTATTTGAGGCAAAAGAATGCAAAGCTCAGTTATCTAAATTAGGAAATTTAGGCTTTTGGCATATCAGATCAAAGATAAAATTTTTGGAGGCAAAACTGACCCATGCGGTAACGATTTGATGAATTGTATCCAATCATCAGTGAGTAAAATCTTTTCACCTTGGCGGTGGTCAGACTCAGATGGTAATGATTGGGTAATTCAGCGGTAGTTGGACTTGGATGGTAATGATTGGCTAATTTTTACCTTATCATCCTCAAGTAAAATCTTTGCACCTCAGCGGTGGTTAGACTTGGATAGTAATGATTGGTTAACTCACACTCAATCATTGGCAGGTAAAATCTTCTTGCCTTGCAGAGGTTCAGATCCATGCGATATTAACTCCTCAAATCAACCAAAGAGTCAGAGTAATACTATTATTAATTATTACTTTTTAAGCTGATTTTTATGATAAATCGTATTTTTCCAGTTGTTAGGATTCCACCAAGAATCCACTAAGGTCTTTTTGCTGTGGGTACTCATAGCGATGATATCCACAATACTATCTAAAAATTGGGTGGGTGATGGGCCAATCATGGTGGCAGATTTGAGAGCACTTATACCTCCAACATTCTTTTTCTTAGATCAAAAAGGAGAATGTCCAATATCGTACAGTAATTTGACCATTTGGAAGCTCACTAGGCATATTCAAATTATTCCAACTTTTCTGGTTGATCTTGGGCTCAATTTTCCCTCTGTATTTTGGAGCTTCTACTGAGGCAGGCAATACAAGCTTTGGATTCTAAATTCCTGCTTGTTAAAACTCTTCTAAAAAAGACTTATGATGGAAACCAGATAAAGAGATAAAAATATATTTTTATTTTAAGAGAAAATTTAAATCATCATTCATTAGGCCATGCGCTGGTATTTATACCTCTAGAGCATCTCTTGGCCACATATTGAGCATGCATTTTCCACAGATAATAATTCCACCCCATTTGGCCCTTGGACTGATACAGTTTTGACCTATTGCTAGGACTATTGGCAGCAAAGGTTTCATATTTGGGAAGATTTCAATAGCACAAGTCGCAATACTCTTGTGCAAAAACGTCCTAGGTTCATCCCAATTTAAGTTTCATCATACTGTGACAAAATATGAATTCTAGGAATTTTAGGCATCAATTTTAAGTAAATGAAATACCCCTGATTGGGACATCAGCAGGTCTCTATTGATAGCAAGAAATACTCCCATTCAGGAAGTCCAGGTGCAAGTGCTATCGTGCTGATTATGAGCATCAACATATGAGTTTTGCCATAAGGCAGGAAATTGATTATAATTTTATGATTTCTATTTGTTCAAGGGATCTTTAGACATTATTTTTGGATTGATCTCCAGTCTATTTATTAAGCTGAATAATTGATATTGCTCCCAATTAGTCAGGACCAAATGCTAAGTTTTGTTGCATGTATAATTGCCCTGAATGTTTGAGTTATTCAACATAATCTTTTGATAGAGTAATTAAATTTGATTGATGTTGAGAAAATAGGCCCGAGCCATATAGTAGTTATTAGTTTTAAGTTGAGAATTAGAGTAATTAGTTTGAGTTTTGGGAGGATAATCGGCCTAATCTGTTGGTTGTCAAAGGTTTTTTTTTCAGGTCAACCAGAAAATCTGACATTTCCCCTCACTTGACTCAAACATAAGCCCCAAGATTCCTGATTAGCCTTTATTGATCTTTGTCATTTGTTAATTTCAGCCCAAATTTCCAAAAAGTAGTCCAAGTACATAGCTTAAACTTTGGCACAATTGCTGATAAATCTGGAGTTGGATCCTCTCCCTATCCTCAAGTGCAAACTGAAGTATTGATTAGGTTATATATATTTCTTGTATTCTATATATATTCTTTTTTCCCTTTAATGCAAAGCTTTTATGATATACTTAAGTTTTTCTTAATTGCCCAGCTTATTGAATCTTCTTAGTAATTTTGCATGGACTTAATTGTATATATGGCCGGTCCTAATATCCTTAATTGTGTATATGAACTGAGATGTCTTCTCAAATATTTCAAATGACCCTACCCAGATGAAATCTCTTTTGCAATCTTCTGATCCGTGGGCCTTTCAAAATAAGACTTTATCATTTTTTTTAGTACTAGATGGTCCCAACCCAAGGGGGGATTCATCGATAAGACTTTATCATTAACTTCAAAGTATACCAATTTTTATTGTTTTCAAGTCCTTTTGATGTCAGGCCTTTTCATGGCAAAACAGTTGTGAAAGGCTTGAGCTTGCCGTTTTATTAAAGTATCCACAATCTTCTTGACGTATTGAGGATAAGTGTTTTTTCCAAGATCTTCAAAGACTGAATATACTAGCGTTGGTAGGGCCAGATGTCTTCCATATAATAACTGAAAAGGTGATATCCTGGTTGATGAATGGTAGGAGATAATGTAGGCAAATACTTATAAACTCAAATAAGTACTCCATTTGGATGGTTTGACTTAAGTTTATTTCCTGATTATGTTCACTAACGTACCATTTGTACGCTCAAATGTACCATAAATTTCGGGATGATAGGGAGCAGAAAGCACTCCTTGTACTCCCCTTAATTGGTTGAGCTTGGCAAGGACATTGGTGGTAAAAAATGTGTCATTATCAGTAAGAATAACCTGAAGACATCCATGCTTGTGGAGGATGTTTTCAAGGACGAACTTGGATGTAGTTACCTCTCCTGCTTCCCAATTAGTCTTGACTTCAACCCATTTGGTCAAGTGGTTGATAGCTACAATAGAGTACTTGGCCTTCGTGTTATTTGTTGGAAGTGGGCTGACAATGTCAATAGATAAAGTGTGCAAGGAAAACATGGGCTGAACAAGCTGACAAGGTGTGTTTTTTAGAACGGTTTTTTGCTTTATACTCCACACACCATTCTAAGGTTCCTTGAATTTCAAAGTGCATTAACTCCTAATAGTAGAATTGCTTCAGGTGCTTTTCATTTTTTTTTGAATCCGCCTTGCCCTATGGCCATGGGAAGCCAAAATGATGTCAGTTCGGGACAATGGTCTTGGAAAAATATACTTCTTGCCCTCAATGATCTTGTAAAGTGTAAGTTTTTGACAGTTGTAATTTTTTAAATCTGATAATAGTTTTTGGACAGATTTGGGCTTATCTTGGTACTCTTCACTGATCATTTTCTTAAACAACTCATTGGCGGCTTATCTAAGTGTTGCAATGGTGGGTAGTTAGGAAAGGAAATTTGCATTTTGATTTTTACTCCATCGTAATGCCCAATTTTATAGTCATAAGCCTAAAGCTTTAATGAACAAAGGAATAATTAGCCTTCAAGCTCTCTTAAATTGTTCAGCCATTTTAGTGATGCACGATCATTAACAATCTTGAAATGAGTGCCATGCAGAGAGACCCAAATTTGCTTGCAAATATATATGATGGATAAGAATTCTTTGTAAGGTCAATGTGTAATTTCTTTCATGAATAATTAAGGTCCAACTATTGAAGGAAACTGGATGTTCATCACCATCTTCCACTATTTGAGATAATATGGCCCCACGGCCATTAGGTATATGTCAGTTTAAATAATAAATTCATAATCAAAGTCCAAATATTGAAGTGCAACAAGCCCAATAGTGCCAATTGGAGATGATTAAATGCATTTTGGCAATCTGGAATCTGGTCAAATGGGACCTTATCCTTAGTTAGATAGAAAAGCAGCTCTCCAAGTTGCGCAAAGTCAGTGATCTATTATTGATAGTACCCAATCATGCCTAGGAACACTTGACTAATGCCCTTGGATTTGGGCTGTTTCATTTTAAAGATGGCATCTAACTTAGAGGGTTGGGGCCAAAGAACCGCTTTGTCAATTACAAAGCTGGTATATTCCAGCTGATCTTTAAATAACTGGCACTTATAGGGCTTAATGTTTAAGTTTGCAGATGCTAGTATTCTGAGAACCTCCTCTAAGTGTTCCAGGCAGTCGCCAAAAGTGCGGCTGAAAACGTTGATATCATCAAGGTACACTAGTACACATGAAAACCTCAAATATCCAAGGATTGTGTCCATGGCCCTCTGGAATGTAGCTGGGACATTTCAGAGCCCTTGAGGCATTCTCATTGGCTGGAATAGGCCCTCTTGTGTTATAATTGCATATTTCTCGCGCTCTTATTCAGGATGATCTATTTGCCAATACCCGCTGATAAGGTCCATTGCTGAGAATAACTTTGTACCACCTAGACTGTCCAAGGCATTGTCAATTCATGGCAGAGGGTGAAAGTCCTTCTTTGTGATGATGTTTAACTTCCAGTAATCAATGACTACTTGGTTGCTTCAATCCTTTTTCTACACTATTAAAATTGGTGCCACCCATGGACTTTTTGAAGGCACTAACATGCTGCAATCAAGGTGTTCCTTATTCTCCCTAGATACAGCTTCTTCTGATGATTTCGAGCATCTAATCAGGTGTAATTGATTTGGTTAATGATCTCCAGAATCAATATTTTGGATGACACCCTTAGCACATCCCAAATCAAAATCTTCTTGTGCAATTTTTTCAATATTTAGAGAATAACTCCTGAGCCTGTCCTTTTTCAGAGTTGGTCAGGTTGCTTAAATTGGCCATAGGGACAACATTAATGATGCTGAGTTAGTCCTTATCAGGAAGCCCTAATTTGATAAAGTTCCAAACTCATGAGACTTGTGAATTTCCATGGTATAAACAGATTCAGGAAAGCGATTTTTCAATGTCGCTTAATGAAAATGGTCCAATTTTGCAGGTTTGCAAACAAGATGAGTTTTCTCCATGACCAAGAATGATAATACCAGGGCAATGTTTGGCTAAATTCAAGATTTAGACCATGGCTGATATAATTCACCATAAAGTACTTCCAGGATTGTTTTTCAGTCCTGTAAGGATGATTACTTGATCTCCAGATGGTATAGTAATCTGCTGATTTGATCAAAGTGGGAGCCCTTTGACTCATTGATCTGGGTGGGTAGTGCTTTTATCTTTGACCGCGCTTTAACATACTCATTCAGGACTACTCCATTCTAGGCCAGATTTATGAATAGGCTGAGTTTCTTTTTCTTTTTTAGCACTAGGTGGTCCCGACCTACAAGGGGAAACACCTATCTGCTAGGCTTTTTTTCTCAACTGCCCCATCCCTGTTATATTAAATCGGGATATCCTGGCCAAGAATGATGAGAGTATCTTCCTTATGATTAGTAACAACTCCATATCTCCTTAGGCAATTTCGCCCAATTAATATATTAAAGTTTGTATTTGCAAAACTATGGCAGGTGCTGTTTGTACAAAAGATCTAAATCTAAGAGTAGGATACTGTATGCGCCCAGAGATTTAGTTGTATGTGCTCCAGCTGAACCATATTCCTGAAAGTGGGCAACATAGGGCACAATTTTCAACTTTTTAACCAACTTTGTGTTGAACATATTGATAGGAGCACCCATTATTGACAATGTCCCAAACTCACACAATATTTACTGCTATATCCACATAGTTACATTTGGAGTACTTTTCAGAGGTATTTATTGTGTGAATACTGTGACTGCTGCCCAATTTGAGGTGTGAAATTAGACTTGAGCAAATATCTGGGAAATTATCTGCTAATGTCTTCATGGGAATGGCTACTTGTACATTGTTAAGTAAAAGTAGGTCAGTTGAGCATCCAGGTTGGAGGTCCAACCCCTGATTAATAATATGTTTACAAAAGGTTTATACACCACTGTTTAGGCTTAAATGGTAATTATCAAGGGTTTCGTTGCTTTTGCTTTGGCCCAAGTAGTGACCATCAGGACATCATTAGCCAGATTATGGTGGAGGTATGTTTGGCAGCATCTTCAGCACTAAAGAGTTCGCTAGGGTCAGATGGAAGAGGTTTAGTGAACATTGGTGGAGTAAGAGCATTCCGCCTCTACTACCCTGCTATTTTCCTGCCTCACTGTCACTGTTGATTTCTAGAGCAACGTTGACCCCAGGTTTTTTTGTCTAACCATCTGTAGCATTGGCTAGAAAAATGACACTTTTAACCACAGTTGTGGCATTTAATTGGCATTGTTTGCTGTTTTTGAATGAATTTTTGGTTTGGTGTTTTAAAAATTTCCCCTTGGTCGGACATAGTGTTGCTTTTTAGGCCAGAAGATCGGAATTTTTGCTGGTCCTTGGGTAGATTAGGGGTATTAGAACTTCGGAAACAGCTTCTTAAGTAATTGGTAAGACCTTTGGTTTCCATTTCTCCATTGAATGTAGGTATCATGACATGGTTCAAACTACAGTAGCGCATGACTGCATGTTTTATTGCAATCATAGCGTTAAACTTATCTATTGCGTTGCAACCAAGCAAAACTTGTGCCTCATGAAAATCTGTCAGCGAAGTCCTTAAAAGTCTCATTCTATTTGAATTACATATTAAGAAGCACATTTTTGCTAAATTTTACAGGCTTTTGAAATTTTTTTGTCACCGCAATTTGGCATCCATATAGGATCGATCGTCACCAAATAGGGTATAACAAAAATGCAGCTATGGGAATTGAGTGTGTTGGTTAGTGCTGATCATTTTGAATGGTCGGATGCCCCCATTTTGCTTTAAGAATAGCTTGAGAAAAGATTGAACTTTCCCATCCCTATCAAACTTTGGAAAGTTCAATGGTTTAAATTCATCTTGCCTGTTTTAAGCATAGGTGTCACACTTCTTCTAGCATTTGAACGCCTTGGTGTACTATAAGGTATAATTGGGCCTTTTTCTCATTGGGAAAGTAAATAAATATGGGACTGATGCCAAAAATTAGGCATAGAGGATGTATAAAATATTAGTTTCTGCATAGGTGTTGATTTCTGATGATTCATTTCATGATATTGCTCCAACCTGCTAGATTCCAATACTTGAGTTTGGCCCTTGATTATTTTTTCAAGTTATTTTATGGCTGAATGGCCTGAGCATTTTCAATTTGGAATTGTCAAGGCTGGGTGAGCACTGACGGCTTTTCTTTTTATGGGATTCAATTTTTTAAGATTGCCATACTCCTCTTTGATTAATGCTTGATTGGACGTTATGCTTTAAATATCTTTGGTCATACCTCTACTCAAAATTTGAAGTTTATAATTGCATCCTGAGTTCCCAGTTCTCCTGAGTAATCTCTTTATTAATGGCCTGCAATAAAGACACAACAGTCCAAATTTAAGAAAATTTCTCCCTAATCTGGGCATCCTACTCATCCCTATTCATGATGGCTGGTAATGCTACAAGCTCTTTGATGTTTTTGTTCACTGTATCCAGCTCAGTTTGAACATAATTTTCAAAGTTATTATGCTTTGAATTTATGTCCAGGTGATTACTTTATCCTGAAGTGGCATTTATGGCGAGTCTTTCTGTTTGAGATTATAGGAATCCAGAAAAAGTTTCCAGTTTTTTCTAGTGGCTATTCATGTTTTGTGCCCATTCATGCGATACCCATGGCGAACAAGAACATCTGCAGCTATCTTTGGGACTCCTTCATTTAGGAGTTCCTTGAGGGTATTTAATCTCCTATGAGCTTCATTGGCAAGTACTGTATTATCCACAATTGCTATTTGGATTTCAGTAAAACTGGAATTTAATTTTACCAATATAGCATTTCAGGAAGATTGTTCCTCCCCTTGTATATGGTATAATTTCTATGAGTTCCAGATTTTTTCTAGCAATGATTCGCTGGGTATGATTGACTGAGGGTTGAACAAAAATAACCAGGAATTAGTTAGTTGCTTGACTGTCTGTTAGATGTTCAACAAGAGATGTCATGGTTGCATTATGGTACTTAATGTAAATCTCCATCTTGAGCGCCTGATCCTTAAAGTAATAGAACAGGCTAAAGGAGGGATCAATTTGTGAAGTACCAATCCTAAAACTCTGATATAGAGTTTCCAGCATAGTTTTACACTTTCAGATGTAAGGTCAATCAGGCTTGTTGTAAATAAATGAAATCCCCCACTGTGATAAGATCCAAGGAGTAAGAGGTACCCGCATCAGAGCCTTGGCAGCTGGTATTAAAATAATCAGATATTTCCTTGCACTAGTTCCCATCTCATTTTTGATATCTCTTCTGGCTGAATCTGCCAGTAACTGGTTGTATGGGTCCATTTCAGAGAGTGTCACCAATTTTTGAATGGACCCAGTTGTTAGATTCTGAGGGTCACTTGATATATAAATTATATCCTGAACATTTAATCAGAAGAAGTTCAACCAAAAGATCCTCGGTTTAGCTTTTTTCTTATGGTATTTTAACCATTTGGAAGCTCACTAGGCGTATACAAATTAACCTGACTCTTCTGGTCAACCTTGGGCTCAAACTTCCCTCTGTGTTTGGGAACTTTTACTGAGTCAGGCAAAGGTACAAGCTTTGGTTTATGAGATTCCTGCTTGTTGAAATTCTTCAAAAAAGACTTATGATGGAAACCAGATAAAGAGAAAGATAAAATACATCTTTTTATCTTAAAAGATATTATTCAATCATTATACATTAGGCCAGGTAACGGTATTTATACCTCTAGGGCATCTAGACACATATTGAGCACGCAATTTCCACAAAATATTTTCCACCTCAGTTTGGCCTTTAAACTGATACAAATGTGACCCATTGCTAGGACTAATGGTGCCAAAATACTCTCATATTTGGGAAGATTTCAGTGGCAAAAATCGCAATATGAACGTGAAAAATTGTCCTAGGTTCATCCCAAGTTGAGTTTCGTCATACTTCTGACGGAATATGACTTCTGGGAATTTTGGCATTGATTTCAAGTAAATGAAATACCTCTAGTTGGGAAGTAGCAGTCCTCTCTTGATAGCACTAGATACTCCCATTCAGGCGGTCCATGTCTAAGTGCTTTCATGCAGATTATGAGGATTGACATATATATTTCGCCATAGGGTGGGAAATTGATTATGTTTTTTATTTAATTTGTCCATGGGATTTTTGGATGTTATTTTTGGATAGATCCTCGGTCAATTTCATATACTGTGTAGTTGATATTGCTCCCAATAAGTTGGGACCAAATGCCAAGTTTTGTTGCATGTATAATCAGCCTGAATGTGCAGTAGTAGTTGGCCTGAGCTTTTGATATAATAATTGAATTTAATTGATGTTGAGAAAATTGGCCCAAGCCATATAATAGTAATTAGCTTTTAGTTGATAGTTAGAGTAATTAACTTGAGCTTTGGGAAAATAATCAGCCTGATCTTTTGGTTGTCAAAGGGTTTATTTTCGTGTTAACCACCATAATATGACACTCTAATAAAGTTTTCAGAATGATTAAGGACATTTTACATAATGTGGAGACAGGAGATGCTTGACCTATGTTGTTCATCCCTATTGGAGGAGCAAGGTCAAGGAGCTCAGGTGGATGTTGTACCCAAACTGCTATTGGTTGGTGGATTGCTAGTGCCTTCAAGTAGCCCCTGGGCAGCATCTCTCTTTCCGGTCTAAAAGAAAGATGGTAGTCATCAGGTGGGTTGTATAACTAAAGGCTTAACTTTATCACTTTAAAGTAGCCTCCAACTGGCCCAGATTAATGATTCAAATTGCTTACTCACTGGTACTAAATACTTTTCTGCATTAAATCTTTCCAACAGGTACTGACATGTAGAGCTGGCGCCTAAGGATCTATTTAAGTGCACACTTACTGAAAATGAAGGACTTTACAAGCTAACTAGGATTTTAAAGGGCTTCTAATGTGTCCTCTACATTCCAATGTTCATGGATGGGATACTGGGAGACATAAAATCTTTTACCAAAGTCTATGTTACAACGTTACAATATTCTTGATAACATTTAATGGCCACTTGGACCATACTCAGGAAGTGTTTAACCGCCTTCAGAGGCCTCTCTTAAAATTATACCTACAAAATGTACTTCTTCTAATAAAAGCTGTAGTTCTTTAGCCATAAAATCGCAAAGAAGGGAATCCAGTCCTTTCCACATAAAATAGTAGCCATTGAGTGATGCAACACCCTTAGAGCTTGAGGGATATCCAAGTGTGCCTCAAATGGTGGGTTACTAGAGCCAGTTTATCCATTGGTTAGATGACCTAGCTGTGCATCTTTACTTATCTTCTAGTCAAAATAGGTTTTCTTTTCTAGGCCTGAGCAGGAAATGGTCTTTAAAATGTTGAGAAAACCCTCTGTATAAAGTCTATCCTAGCTCACCGGCGGTTTGATGCCTATTTCTGTTATTCACTGATGCAGTGAAGTGGCCTTAGTGGCCATCATAGCACAATATGATGAGTCAAGTTGACCATCCCATGACCTACTACAGAGAAACCTTGTATACGGGCTAGCTGAAACTATAGTATTACAGAACAAGAGTGCCTAGCAGTACTACTGGCAATAAAACATTTCTGATCATAACTGTATGGAACCCATTAAATGGTCATTAATGACCACTCTTCACTCTTGTGGTTATAACAAATGAAAGACTCTGATGGCAGCTTAGAAAGATAGGCTTTATTCTTGCAAAATTATGACTTTATCATCATCCATTATGGTAGGCCAATTCATCAAAATGTGAATGGACTCTTAAGGATGCCCAACCTCACAATATTGACTTCTAAAAAAGGTGGTATGATTTAATTGGATGGCCTGAGAGGTGGGTATTGGAATCCCTGAGGTCTAAGATGATTTGTGAACCATGACCAGAGACACACAGATCTAAGAGGGGATGTTATACAAGGAAGTTGATAAAAAGTGGCTTCTATATGTACGCCCTACTTCACGTATCAAAGTCATCCTTTAAGGAAATTTAACTGTGGGACTTGTAAACGGTGAAGATGAATCATGGATGGTAAAGGAAGATTTCTCTGTGATCAGATGTTTGAGACTATTCATAAAGTATTACAAGCTAGTCTAACTTTTCAAACACATAGTATAGCCAGCCTCATTATTAACACCAAGTCATGGCACCAATGAGCCTCTTCTATGTTGTCAGTATTAATGTGAAGGGCTATTACCCATTGGCTTACCTGGGCATAAATATAATTGTAGCCATAAACTATTTGACCAAATGTAAAAAGTTTTTTGCAGCTACAACCAGAAATTTAAAGCCTTTTTTTCTCTTTTGAACCATTTTCGCTCAGAATAGATTCCACAACCTTTATTACTGGACTATGAACTCAATCTCACCTCTCAGATAGTCCAAAGGTCAGCCTCTCTATTTTCACTACCCAAAACTTTATCGCCCCTTATAATACATCCGCCAATGAGGTGGTAAAATATGCTAACAGGGCCTTAGTTTCTAGCTTACAGAAGATGGTCGCCTCTGATATGATGCTCTGGATAATTACTTACCCACTACCCTATTAGCTTATTGTATAAACTACCACCAGATAATCAAGACATCTTTTTAAAAGCCATATATGGATGTGGACCTCCTTTACTAAGAAGTGTTCACCCTTTGTTTAACTACTTGGCGACAAAAACTCCAAAATAACTTTCAATGCCTAACAGTTGAAATTATCTAACTTCAAACCCATGTATTAAGGATTACCTCAACTACAACTAAGGAGATGGCACATTATAATGCTAGTACGACCATCTTGCATACTCCTAGCTAGGAGATCTGGTCCTGTTCTAACACCATTGACCATGAGGTTGACAAACTCAGCATTATTTGGTCAGGTCCCTAACGCATTATACACAAATTGAGCTATAAGTATTCCATTGCTGATGTTAATCAAGGTATAGTGGTCACCAAAGTTTATGGCCATTTCCTGAAACCCTATACCCCCACTAAAGGACCTTGAAGGTGGCATTGTCAAAACTTAATAACAATTTAGTCAAGATTCCCGCTTTTGAATCAAGCTTTGTCAAGTAAGCTATTATATGATTTCATTCACATCTGGGACCTTCTACATGAGATGGATTGGAAAGGTAAGAACATGAATCCCAAAGTAAGCCAGAACCAGTGGAGATGCTTTGCAGGTTGGATTCTCAGCTCCCTATACATTACAAAGGTGCTTCTGATCAATATGGTCATGAGATCAACAACGAACAAGTACATTATAGATCTCCTATAAGCAGTTAATTGTAAATGATTTGTAAGATCCTGATTGAGGATTAAAAAACTTTTTTGGAGATTTTCCCTGACCCATCCTATATATACCTAAGGCTCTTATTTCAGTAGAGAATATAAACTAATTATTCCTAATTTCTGGCTACTTTAATAAATGTCTTTTATTTAAAGCTTCAATCCCGTTGAACCTCAGTTTACAGTCTAGAGTACTGAATAGCCAACAAGAAGCGAAAAATTTATTGAAATAAACCACTATGCTAGATCCATACTGGCCTATCAATTAATTACTACTGAGTGCTAAATGTCACCCTTATTGCTGTATTTGAAAATGAGCCTCAGAACCCAATAGCATGTCACCACTTATGTAAAAGGCTGTGCCTGACAACGCTTAAGTAACCTTACAGGTTTTGGCCTACAAGATAAGCCAAATTGTAAGCAATTTTATAACATTTTGTTTTGAACACCATTAATCAGGCCGCATAATCTAATATAAGTCACTGAGCACTCCTTGCTTTATAGATAGATCATATTGTCAAGTTCTATCACCACCTGCAAGGTGGTCAATTATACAATATAATCATCTTCTGGTCAGGTCTGTACTACGGTATCCATAAGGTGTTATTTAGTTATGCTCTAACTGACATGTCATTGGTTCCACTGTAAACAGAACCAATGGGTGCTTTTATGTGCCTAAGTTCCCTAGGATAGGATCTTAAGGGGTAACTTTCAGAAGTCAAATCATTAACAAAATTAGGTATACAACTCTTAACTTAATTTTCATGAGCTGACGGATAGGTGAACCCTTCCTTTGTGAGAAAATTTAATTGGAAGAATTGCAGTAGGTTCAGAGTAAGAATCATCACAATGAATCTACTATATAGAGCCACTTTTGACAAAAAAAGATATTAACTTAATGATTTACAATGACAAAACTTATACGCTCAAGTACAATGGGTAGATGAACCTTGGGAAGAATTCACAAGAAGAATACTTTTGTTGACCTTCAATATGGAAGGAAACTGAAGATCCTGATAGTGGAAGATTTAAGCATTCTTAATGACATTGATTCCCACAACTCTCCATAACCTTTTAATTATTTTAACATCAGAGATCTAAATCTTTTTTAGCACTAGTGGTGCCTCAGAGTTCTAAACCTTAACCATTTATAATCCGTTGAAATAATCACAATTCTCTTATTAGCTTAAGGCATTGAATCACATAGGTGATTTTTACCTTGTTAAATGACTTTCCAAACTCTTTTATTGATACAAAGATGAATGTAATTTCTTATTTGGAGAAGCTTCTTTATCAATTTCACTCAGAGTAGCTAAATTTACAAGTCATACTTTTCTGAGACATAATTTTTACGGTTATATTAATAGTTGTATAAAGCTGATACTAATCTCTATCTATCCATGTATAATCTATTGTTTAAACTCTTTTATAGTTTTATTATAAATAAAAAAATATACTACACTACAATAAAAAAATTTAACATATTATTAAATTTATATAAAACTTAAAATAATATAAAGTGTAAATAAGCACTAGGTCTAGCTTATATGGCCCTGAATAAGTTGCATAGGAATAAAAACTCATACATCTTGCTATATAAGACTATTAAGAGTATCAATAGTTAAATTCTTTTTCTTTTAAGCATTAATTTACAAATATAGCTCAGTCTTATAGTTAAGCTCCAAAAAAAGAGAATCCTAAGATATAGAAAAAGTGGTGGTAGCATCTTCCAAAACCTCCCACGGACTCTGACAAACAAGGAAGCAACACTCCAAGCTTTATAGCCTCAGGTTAATCACCTCAGTAACAACCAGGGTCACCTGCTCACAGATAGCCACCATAAAGGCAGGCACAAATTCGTAAATGGTATACACTTTCAAAAAGAGTCAGTTTACATAATTAAACCTTTAAGAACCCCACTCCCACCAGCCCATCTTACACTGTGGCCCAAAAACCCACCGGTGGCCCTCAAACTAGAGATGCCACATTCCATGCTTATGCATCAGTATTAGCTTAGAATAAACTCAGCTCTCATGCACACACCATCATCAATGAGTCAGCACGTTATGAACAAAGCTAACATGATGGACCGGGGTAACAAACTTCAAAGCATGAGGCGAGGCCTAGCTATCTGACTAACAAACTCTTGGCTGAAATGGGGAATCAGAGCCCCAATATGGATGTTAAAATTCTTAGCGAGCCATAAACACCTCGCTCAATGAAGAAACACCTGATTTAGTTAAATGCGCTTCACAATCATCTATCCTTATTAAGTTGAATTAACCCAATAATAAACTTTACTAAGCCAGCAAAACCCTCTTACACGAGGTGTAAAGAAAAGTTACAAAGAACGATGGTTGATCCAAATTAACACCACCATTAGTTGTTCCAACTTTATAAATACTAATTGGGCTGAGTTTAATCCTATATTCACTTCTTAATTAGTGCAGATAACACCAGCCTGAACGGGAAATACTACCCTAGTAAGTCTCAAAAAGCATTTGGCAGCGCCAGCACCCAACAAAGTATCTCACTATAAAAAGGAAACCTCTTGAACTTAACTAAACCTTTTCACAAGACGCTTTCGTCATTGCTGCTCAATTGAAGCAAAAACGCGAAAAACATTCTTGGTTCATGGTAAAAGCCACACGCCACCACTCATAAAACTGACCCAAAGGAGCCGTCTTTTCTATGAGAGCAATAAGAAATGTTTTGAAACCAGGGGGTAAAAGGCTTTCTCCCTGATTAACCTTAACTAACATAGTTTGCTTGCACTATGGGCACAAATAAGTGAAGTTCTACACTTAATAAATATTCTCATACTTCATAGCAATCTTTAAACCTTTCCAGTTAAAACCATTATTTTTAAAGAATTATAAGTCCACTATAATGATGTGGGCTTCACCAAGATACTCAGATATACCATGCTACATTCAAAGTCACCTTCATGAGAGTAACTCTTCACTTCTCCTGCACCCACTTGCATATTTAAAAAAATTATATCACCTTTACCAACTTGCCTAACATATTGGACCTATAGTCCCTAAAAATTACAATCCATTGCAAGTTAATGAAGTTTTTGCTTATGCTAACAGTGTACTTTAGCGTTCTAATATAATACTCTCCACCCAAAGGGCTTGGATTGTTAAAGCAACATTCATACTTTCCCCTGCTGTGGACATAATAACAAGGTCATTATCCTCATGTAAGTTATTAAAATGTGGCCTGAGGTGTTTTTTGTGAAAGCAAAACAGGCGCCACCCCCATTGTTCAAGTGCAACGCCGTAGGACACAAGTATAGCAGCTGCACTGCTTTAAATCAATTACACTCCTCTACCCAAGGGTCCAAGCAAGGGAGGAAACGCTCTCATGCAGCTGTTGTACAGTCTGCAGCCAGAGAAGAGGATCCTGATATAGGATCTAGTCTCATGTGTTTGCCAAGCAAATAAGCATGCACGCCAAGTTTCAGATATGAATGAAATTCGCTACAGGGCCCATCTTCTTTTGGGACATCCTCCATCCTACCCAACAAGGGTAAATTCATCTACTAAACGCAATGAGTCCCATTAAAGACCATTAATTTGTCCACCCCACCAAATGCCTCATGGTGCAACATCAGTCTCTACAAGCACTGAAGTTTATATGACTTTTGATTAATTATGATTTACAACAAAATGGTAACACCTGGCAACTCACAGTCCATGAAGGCGCTGCCTGTCATTGTGCCTCTTCCATACAACAGTTCACTCATAGTTCACTTGCCATGTTGAGGGAGCTAATATACTCCTGTCAGATATCATGATATATGACATGATGGGAAGAATATGAGCATTTAACTCCCTTTAACAGAATTGAAACTTGGATTCAAGAAGGGGCATAAGTAGTCCATTGTTAATCATATTAAAATTGATAATTGGCAAGGCTCAAATTGATACTAGGAAAATCCCTTGGACCAATTTATGACCAAGTTTCCAAGACAAAATTTTGCCTATTTGAAATGAGCGATCATCAGAATGTCAGATGACTATTACTTTAGATGGCACTAGAGGCAATAAATTAAGATGAACATGAAAAAGGGTTAGTATCAAAAATCTGCCCAATGCTCTACCCAAGTGATACCAAGTCTTATATGACTTGGTACATCCAACATACATTTTTGCTCTATTAAAAGTTTCTACATATGCATTATACAATCTGAAAGGCATCGCCCAACCAAAAAACATCCTATCCGGATTTCCGCTCTATTAATTTTATTAATCCTTATTCTTATGGGGCTTATATTGCTAAATGTGATATATAAAGACCATTATCTCTACTACAGTGAAGTTACATCATTAATTTTTTATCTCGTTTTGGTATTTGACTTCAGTGGTCCATCTCGCCATACTTACCATATGATGGATACTCTAGTTGATGGGACCTAAGCGTGAATCGGCACCCCAAAAAAATTTAAAATAACTTTCATGTCTTAGATGGCTTTAAGTATTGACTACCGGGCTTCTTGAGCATAGCACCATTGAGATCAAAAATGGAAGCCCAACAAAAAACTTCTTCAGTAGAGGACTTTGCAGTAAAAGTCTTTTAGAACTCACAAGACCTTCTATGCAAGGTATTGGAGTACGCATCTTAGCTGACTCACTAAGTCATCTGATCCCCATTAACAAAGCCAATCCACTCCCCTGATTTAGCAAAGTTTACTACTTAAAGGTAAGATAAAGGACTTATAACAAGCCTCCTTACTAATGCAGGCCAAAGCGCCAGTGACCCTAGATGCGGTAGAGAAAAACTATGAGTCCTTTGTGGAAGCAACCTAGCCCTGCAATCCATCAATGAAAATGTGCTGCAAAAGTACATGCTAAGAGCCCTCGTAATTTTTAAATTCATTCCAACTAATCTAATACTGCTGCTGTCCAGGAGCCAAACATTCACTCACTAAGATATAAGTATAAAATGAGTAGTTTGTATATAATATCTTTTCAGCTCACCTAAGTAGCCTCATTATCCTATTTTTGTGTCACGACCCAAGCTTTTATTTAAGCCTAACAATCTTCTTATTCTTTCCAAACTCAACTCATGAGACTTTCATTATTTTCCACCAGTAATTGACTGGAAAATACATGTCACAAACAAAAATAGATTCTTTAAGCACATATTAAACTCACTCTCCCAGGTGTTTGATCCTCATATATAGGCTTTAACAACACCATCTTTTGCAACTGAGATACATACCACTACAGTGAGGGATCTCCATAGCTCCAGTCAGCTCCAGAACTTCCTTCGTTTTAGTTGCTTCATGAATGTACTACCTCTCTCCACATCTGGTCTCAATCTTATGACTAAAATCAACTATAGTAAAAAGCTTATATAACAGATTTGAATATATATAAGGCTGTGATTTGTTCCTTGCTCAATGATTAAGTCTCTTCTACAACAGCTTATAACAGCCTGAGAAACCACAGCGTTCCTATTGTTGTACTAAAACAACGCTCAGGACTTCATTTTTGATCATTTCCATGTGTCGCTCATGCACTACTGAGAACTCATTTTTAAGAAAAGTGATCTCCGTCATCTAGATTCACTCTCCTTCCTACTCTCCCATTTTATGAACCTCTAATCTCTCTGGGCGGCCAAGGTGGGACTCACATACGTTACCACAACTGATCAAAGCCTTAATGATCGTGGCTCATGTCAGAGTCATAAAGCTAAAGTGAGGATTAGGCACCTCAAAATTAACTGCCAGTTAGTTTCCATCCCCTGTCGGTTGGAAGCTAAGCAAACTATATATGAGATTCTTAGAGTAGAGCTCAAACGCCAAAATAAATGGGTGCAAACTTTAGATGTCGCAATAGTAATTCAAAGTGGGAACGCCACACACCATTCATTTCAAAAAGGACTCTTAAAATGCACAAGAGATAGATCTCAAAAACCAGCAACACCATCACTACAGACAAGGAGGAGATAAGTCATGAAAAGCACCAATTCTACTCCAGTGTGTTTCAGCTAACCAAGTATACCTATCAAAAGTCCAGGACTTCCTGTGGCGCGCACCTGATACACCTACTGGCCCTCAGGATGAAAAAGTCTTCTAGAATTGATAATTGTACAAGAAGTCATGAAGAAAATGTTAAAATCATGTTTTATGGCCTCTAGTACCAGTGGAAAAACCTTTGAGGCTTACATCATAAACTCAGTGGTTTAAAATGCATCCCTGAACCACTTACCAAGCCTTATGGTCAATGGTAAGTTACTTCCTACCTTAAATCTCTATCACAACATTCATATACAAAATGTTGGTCCATGAGGACCTGGTCATCTGAGTCATATTCCGCAGATCAACTCAGAGCACATGCTCTACAAAAGGCTCCTAGCAATAGATCAGTAAATTTTATTGCCTAGCTTAGACACCTCTCAGAAAAACTTTTTACCTGATAGTATGCATTGTAGCTCTATAATGATCATCACGATACTTTGGCCAGTTGCTCATGTAGGCCAAACGGCTTTGTATCTCTCCTTGACATGTAGAAGGCTTATTATTAGGTGGCTTGGCCATATATTGACACCTCCCTGGCATGCTTCAACATTCTACAATTCCCAAGCGATGGACCTTAGAGGTCTACAACACTTCACATCAGAGTGTTGGCTCCAACAGTCCTCACAGCGACAGTACTGGCCAAGCAAACCCTTTGCCAAGGGAAACCCCTAAGCAATATACTGTTAAAAATACATCTCAATCCACTCCTTCCTTGTTACAGGAAAAGCTGTCAGTGATTTAGGTTATGGGGAAACTCTCACTTGCACCATGACCTTTGAAGATGAGACTGTCATACTTTTGATTGCTATTAGGATGTCAACCTTACTGCCAATATTTTTTGAAAGGTATACCAAAAATGCATTGTGAAGGTCAAACTGTCAAAACAACAGTAGTTCAGGTTTGCTCCCCCATCTTCCCCTTGCTGTTTTCAATTGATCCATGAGAAGTACATTCCATGACTACATTATTATTAAATCTCACCAAGGACTCTCTATAAAGGAGATATTTACAATATTCTATAGGCTGTGAATGGTTAGTTTCTAGCTGGAACACCAAATGATACTTAATCTGTGGAAGTACATGATGGCTAGAGTGCTCCTGGTGTCCAATGTCTAATTCCTCTCCCATGTATGCCACTTCAAGGACACCTTCTAACAGAGGCTCAACACGCTGATTTGTTTTTTTACTATGCTCTAATTACTTGCCAACAATTTTATCTACGATTATTTAACCATGTCATAAAGGGAGGCTGAGACTCCTAAATACAAAAACTTATGCCACCTTCAACTGTCTTTAGTTCATACACCAAATCTTTTCTGGGGCATGATCTTAATACCACAATGGGAGACTGCCCTATGCCAAGAAGCATCCACATATCTAGAACTTCGTAAAACACCCATAGCCAATCTAAGAAAATGGCCAACAAACCACTCAGGCCAATATTTTAAGCCCTCATAAAGCACCTACTCAATCCAAGTTCTTTTAAACTTAAGAAGGTAAGCTCACTAGTCATTGACCTTTCCATAAAGAAGCGATGGACCTGAAATTAACCCTCATTGCCTTGAAGTTATCTATAATGGAAAAATTGTCACAACTACATCTCAAATCACTGAACATACCCCTCCATCCATCCAAAACTCTTATTCTTCTTCCCTCCTTCATAAGGATTAACCTCATGAGACTCAGGGAGGATGTATACCACTCTGAACTCTCTAAAAATGTGTCCTATACTCTGTGTCAAGCTTCCACTGCTCTTAAAGGACAGGGGACCGTACTGGACCAGTTTTGAACAAAGGAGACTTTTGCTGCAGTAAGCCTAAGGGTTCAATCTTCACTGCTTCTTCACCTGTTCACTTAAGGCCCATTTCTTATTAGAGTATTCACACTACTCCAGGATCAACCATAGATTAAACACATAATATAAAACCTGATCTTTAAACTATACCTATCAGGTGCTACTAGTCTCTTATGACACTAGCTTATATTACAGCTATAAGGACGAATTGCAATTCCTTCATAAACCGCTTTAATTGCTTATATAAGGGCAATACCCTACTTAAACATGAACTTCAACATCCTCCTTAAGATGGTACTGAAGGTATTGACCATGTTGTCAGCCCTTCATAGCTCAGTATGAACTGAAGTACGGCTCTGGCAAGCTTTTTGACTCCCTTTTATAAAAAAATACTCTATTATCGCTAATATCCAGCTTGTAGGAGCCTAGATGAAATTAACAAAACTTTGATTACCCCTCAAGATAAAAAATGTATAAAAAACTTTATATCTCTATAAGAACCTAGATGCTAATAAACCTGATATAAGGTTCTATATTCAAAAAATAAAAGTTCATGAGCATGATAAATTCAATTAATAAACTTATGCTATAGAATTAAGTAGATCACATACTTGCTCAGAATTTTTTCATATTGATGCAATCAAACTCTTTTGGAGCTCACATTTAAAAATGTTATGCAGATGGTCTGCTATTATATAAAAATAATCTTACTTTACCAAGTATTGGTATTTTAAAAATATAATGTTTATTCCAATATATTCCAAAACTAATAATTTGTTTAGTTGAGCATGAAATCTGAGTGCAATTAACTAATTTGATGATTTTAGGCTTTCAAGTGGGAGCTCCAATTTCGCCACTATGTAAATCAATCAATGGATCAATTATGGATTAAATGACCAAACTTTGGGAATTATTGGGCTAGTTGCTGATAACATAAATTAACAAAACTTCTGGGTTCTATTGCCACAACCTTTGGACATGTTGATGATAGTTCCGACCAGTATCATGTCAAATGATGGAAGATAATGAATAAAGTAATGTTATAATCATGACAACTGATGCTGATGTTTTCTAATAGATGGGGCTTTACCAAAGCCACTAGTCAGCTTATATTTAAAACAGAAGATCCCTAGTAAAGTACTTTTTATTATTGTAAAACAATTTTAGAAAAATATTTATTTTATTATTACTTTTTTACTGAGCCATTTTTGGTTCAATTACGCAACCTGTCCTTAAAGCTGGAAGCATTTGCATTTGCATTTAATATGTAAATAAATACCCCACAAATTTGTGTAGCTGCCAAGTCCCATTTAGTGTTGCTCAATACATGGGAATTCTGAGCTAAAGTTATCTTTATGTAAGAAAACAACAGTATGAGTGGGCGTTAACAAAGTGGCAACTGCACATGTTTGCAGGTTTTTATAGGTTAGATTGCTTTAATATATGATGAATAAGGCGCAATCTGAGCCAAAAAATGGTTCGGTTATAAAAGATGATAAAAATTTTTAGAATTACTTTAGGCAACCGTCACCTAACTATATGTTAACAAAAACTACTTGAAAATATTAGTACAAAAAAAAAGGTTATATTAAATAAAAGATGAAATTTTTATAGATGAATTTGGCAATCTAATGTCCACTATTTATTGACATATTAGTATTTTATACTAGAACATAGGATTTTTATACACTTTAATCTGGGGATTACTTGGACCTAGGAGTAGGTAAAGCGTACTCTAAATGTAAGGCAATGTTGTCTAATAATAGTGATATAAAAATTTTAGCATAAGTTTCCAGAAAGTAGATAGTAGTCACTAACATAACTATAATTCATCAAGCAATTAATTTAATTAATCAGAACTTTACATAAAACATATCCAAAAGTTGTGGCAATTGTGACCACAAGTTTTAGTTGCATTTAGAGTTATAAGCTGTTTTACACTTTTCTCTCTCGTTGCAATCACTTTTGCAACTTATTCAATTCAAGTCTGATTCTAGTTTGATAATCTCACAGAGGAGATTAGTCTGCGCCCATGTCAGGGAGCAGTTGGGCAAGTAAGGTAAGAGGCACAGGTGGTAGGCCTGCGACCTCAAACGTTTAAAAACGCCCCGGAGAAACTGGCAGAATAGAAAAAAAAATAAAAAACTGGCGGTCACTATTTCCCCAGAAATCCTCACTTGGCAAGTGCGATTCAACCAGTACATCAACACGCCGCACTCCCAACCACTCTCGTCAGTGGAATATTTAGTCTGGGTGTTTCTGGACATCCAACAAACAGCTTTATGGGAAAGTTTTGTGGGGATGTGCACACTTTTTTCCTGACCGCGGTGTACGTTGCACCTCACTCCATGTCACGCGGTTGGCTAAACCTCAGTTTTGAAAACAAGGAGGCAGCAGAAAAAGCTGCTGTGGTGCGCATAGTGATTGACCTCCCTGAAGGGCAACAGGTCATCAAAACCAAATGCACCAGATGGACAAAATCCAACCAAATTTTCCTCACGTTCAACTTTTTGCCCACTATAGTCAAACGTGCCATTCTGGAGCAGCACCTGAAAGATGGTCTCACCGTATATGGAGAAATACAATCCTTCAAGATGCAACACTTTATGCTGATGCCACACCTGTGCACTGGCAAAGCCATTGCAGTTCTGACTCCAACCAAGGAGATCGCGAAGGACCTAACCTAGATCCCACACTCCACATATATCAATATCAAAGGGCATACCACCCACCCTTTCCAGGTAACCGTAGACAGCGCACCCCCCATCTGCACCCACTGTGACGCGTTCAGCCATAAGGCACACGCATGCCCCACCAAGGAGGGCATCACATTCCAAGAGCACCCCTTGGCGGCCATGGCCAGTGGAGAGGCGCACTACAAACCAACCACCAGCACCAAAGAGGCTTTCCCATGGGGAGCACAAAGCTGCTACCTACTAGTAAAGCCTATCTCCCCTCAGGAGTGAAAGAAGGCCAAACAGACCCGCAGGGCCGCGGCCAAGGAAGCATCCAAAGTCACCTCCGCTATCCCACACTCCCAACGCCAGGAGGACATCAAAACCTTCGTGGTGGAAGCAACTCAGGAATCCCTCAACCAATCATATTGGGAAGCCCATGCTGATTGGGCCACCCAATCTGAGGATCCAATGGGTGACTCAATCTCACCCGACCTTTGCAACCAAGCCCTGGTTGAAACTGACTTAGTTTCCAAGCTACCTGAAAATTTTTTTGACCCAAACGTTGGTGCACCAAACTCATCCGCACCACAAAAAATTTGTTTGACGTCAGGGAAATAAAAAGCAAAGGCAAAAGCCAACGTGAACCTTTCTGCTAAAATTAGCAAAACTAATGATAGCGTTGCTGCAAACACCCATGCTGCCATGAAGGCTCATGGGGATCTAGAGGAGGCTAGTGGGCCCAGGTGCCCACCCCCTTGCACCTAAGGTGCGATGGGGGAAACCTTCACTTTAGGGATGTTGAATATGGCCGGACTCAAGGCCTCACCGTCCCAGGCTAGGAAACTGAGTTTTTTATAAAAAAATTTACCCATGGACATCCTGGCCATCCAAGAGTCCCACTGTCCGCGAGGTTCTGAGGATGCTTGGAAAACCATGCTCCTCCCTTCCCTATCCTTCTGGTCAGAGCACTGTGGGGTGCTAGTTCAGAAAAACTATTTTTTTAAATCTTTATCATCAGAATCCTTCCTTAATGGCTGAGTCCTCATTGTCACTTTCTCGTGGGCTGATGTGGTGCATGCTATTATCAACATCTATGCCCCAACCTGTGCATGAGAGCGTTAGGAATTTTTCTTGTCAGTCAAATCCCTTCTATTACCCCCTGACCCTTTCGTAGTTAGTGACATGAACTGTTGGCTAAACTCACCCATGGACTATTGGCCTTTCTTCTCTCATGCCCCCCAGGGTCATGTATAACTTCGCGTTCTAAAGGCCACCCTTGGGTTAATAGATGCGCTGCTGCGGCAAGCCCCACTGCTCGAAAACATGATGTGCCCCCACCTCCACAATGGCCAATTAAGGTCCATGACCTGCATCGACCTTATCCTCACACCAGCGAAATTTCAATCTCATATTTCCCACTTCCAAACAACAAAAATCGAATTTTCCAACCACCGGCTGGTCTTGATAACCTACCACTTACCTGTCACAGTGGCTAAGGCCCCACATTGGTGCAAACTCCGCCCTCCCAAACTTGCATCACCAGGATTTTCTACTTGGGTGGAATCAACAACTTTGGCAAAAGAGTTTGTTACACCGTTTTGCGTGGACCCAATTTCCACATGGTCAGCCTTCAAAGAAGATACCATCCACAACTCTCGCCACCTCTCCTCCTGACGCTCACGAGCTACATTGACCATCATTCCACGCGCTCTTGCAGAGTTGGCACACCTGGAATCCAACATCCCATCCACAGGCTACAGCCCTGAATGGGGCCAGAAGTGGGCGGAAGCAGCTGCCCACCTCAACGCGCTTGAAAGGCAACACAAACACTGGGTTTGTGTTCATTACAGGGCCAAACACATTACAGAGGGCAACAAGTGCACCGCATAAATTTAAAAAATTCTTTGCACCATGCCAGAGCATGTCTTGCACACAGGTGTGGAGATCAGATGATTCCGTCGCAAATACGCCAGCCAAAGTGACAATCAAAATACAAAAGTATTACTCCAAGCTATACCAATCTGATCCAATTCAGCTGGCCGAAGTGGCAAAATTTTTTGACTGCACCCACATCCGCACCATTTCCCAATACCCAGAATTAATGAATTTAATTACTCTGAATGAACTCTGGACAGCCATCTGCGGGGCACCAAATCAGAAATGCCCAGGCCCAGATGGCATTCCATATGAATTCTATAAAAAAATACTTCAAATATATATCCCCACTGCTGCTTGCCTCCCTTAACCAAAGCCTTCTGGAAACGCGCCTTCTACCAGGAGGACAAGAGGCCTTCACCGTCACACTCTTCAAAAAAGGGGACAAGCTACCCTTAGCCAACTGGCGCCCCATTTCTTTAACTAACACGGATACAAAAATTTTAACTAAAATAATGGCTAACCGTTTAGGGATTATAGCATCTGCCACCATCTCCCCAGAACAATTAGGTTTCATAACCAGAAGGTCAATTTGGGACAACGTGCACTCTGTGGCCAACGCATGCCAGTCCACAGCCTCTGGGGCATTTGTATTTTTGGACAAACAGAAGGCCTATGATAGAGTAAACTGGGAATACCTCAGGCCTGCCTCCATCAATTCCGCTTACCCCCTCGCTTCATCAAATGGTAATGCTGCTCACAGAATCTGCAACAATGGCAGTGTGTGGCCCTGGCTTCCTAACGGAAGTAGTCCGCCCTCAAAGGGGCTTACGACAAGGGGACCCCCTTAGCCCACTCTTATACAACTTCAGCCTTGACCCACTACTTCGAAACGTGAATGCCCACATCAATGGGGTCCATGTATCAGGCCAAGCCCCAGTCAAGATGATATCGTTTGCAGATGACTGTGTGGTTGGGGTGTCTAATAATAAAGATGCATGCGCGCTTGAAGCTCTCATCCAGGAATATTCCCGGGTAAGTAATGCTGCACTGAATGCTTCCAAAACTGAAATCATCCTCCTTGGTCAGTACCAAGCATGCTGGGCCCCAGCGACCAGTGCCCAGCCCAGCTCATCTGCTCGCACATGTGCTCGCCCTCCCTGCTCACCCCACACCGCCCCACTAGTGCTCCCCTTCGTGCCACGCCCTACCATAGGGCCTGTCCGCCATCTGGGCGTGTGGGTGGAGGCAGGCAGGTATGCCTCAGCAGTAATGGAAAGTCATATTCTAGACAACGTGACGAAGTGCATCGCCACCTCAGAGCCCACCCTACTTCCCTTACTGGCAGGATTCTTTTGGCCAACTCTATGCTCCTCTCCAAAGTCTGGTTTGGAGCCCACGTCATCGCCTTCTCCCCAGGCTTTTTCAAATCCATGTATGCCCTTCTGCAAGGATGGCTTTGGTCAGGCCACCCACCACCAGTATGGCTTGAGGTCATGTTTAACCCTCATCACCATGGTGGCATGGGCCTGCTTGACTTCAAAGCCCATGCTGCCAAGATCCTGGGCACCTGGATTACGACTGTCACCGCCCCTACACTCCCCTCCTAACACTGGTCCCGCGAAGCCCGCTCCAACTTCTCCCGCGCCTTGGGCCTTAACAATCCATCGAACCCTCACTCCTTGATGAAATACCTGGCTTCCCACCCATCGGCCACAGGTCCTCACAGTACTAAAACCCACTACAAACGAATCCTCCTTTCCATGCGGAGCGCTGAGTGGAGAATTTGTATTAGCAGACACACAGCCCAGAGAGGCCGCCCCTCTCCTCAGTTCACACAAGAGGTACAGGGGCTACCCATTCAAGATGGCATGATCCCCACACGGCCCCATGTCCTATCCAGGGTGGACTACCTGGAACATGATGGACATCCCTTACTCCATTGAGACCCAGAAGACTATTTGGAAATACGCACACCACCCTCTGTTGCAGCCTCATATCTGTTCCCATGTGTGGCGCTGCCTGTGGCGGGTGTACCATATGGCTGAGCGCTCTAACGCTTTACACTCATCCTGCGTCGTGTGTGGCCAGTATAGAACGCTGTTCCACCACCTGGAGAAGTGTCCTACTTCCAAAGTGATATCGCGCAAAGTTCAACGTCTGCTTGGCCAGGATCAAACACATCCCTTCAGTCTGTCAATAGATATGTTTGCTATATCCATGGTATCCCCCTTCCACCCTCCCTCTGTGCTCTGGTGGTCACAATTGCCATGTGGACTATCCACACGATTGTCTTGGATGCCATCGCAGGCTCCACCCCACCCTCCCAGAAGCTGTCCACAGATTTCGGTCCCATTTGGTGGACCACTTCCAGCCATGAATATTTGGGTACCTCCCACCGCGTCGCCATCAGCTGGTCTCCTCCTGGTTCACAGTTTGGTTCATCAAATCGTACCCTTTCCTCCACACGTGTTCAATAGTGGCTGCGGCCCCTTCACACGTCCCCTCCCCCTCCCCATAGTGGCGTTCCCGCTGGCAACAAGAAATAGCATCGCTTCTCTGGGGTGCCTTCCCTGTTACTAAGTTTTGTTTCTCTCAGGTCAAAATTTGGAAGTGTCCATCCCCTGGTCAGCCTTCCTCGCAATAAATTTAAATATAAGCAGTTTTACACAATAATTTTATAAAATTTTATTTGAGGTGAGCTGACCTGGGGACAATACTGCACTGATTAAGTGGAAATCAAATGAATGGGAAAGGAGGATGAAATCCAAAAAAAACCCATGTGCAGCATATGATAGGCCAGGGACTCCATGGAATGCCTTTATTATTTGCTATCTCAGTTTGGGGCATTGGTGCGCAACGCCAACACAGTCATATCTGTCCCTTACCTAAAGTTCCTGTACTGTAGTTGAACTTTGGGGGGCAGTGGTTCACCCAATAATTTTTTGGAAGACTTAAAATATATTAAAATTTCTATAAATCAATCAATCAAAAACAAGTAGGAACTTCCCTTTTAAAAGTCTAAAAGTTATCAAAACTAGCTAATTGAATTGGCAACCTTGCCAACTAATAGATTTAACCTCTAAAGTATCAAAAAAGCATAATATGGCGAAAACTAATGTAATTTATAGCATAACCGTATTATCTTCTTCCAAAATTTCTGTTAAGAATGTTCCTTCTCAGGGTATCAGGTTATTTTTTGTTGCGTTCTTGATCATGCTCCACTACTCATAGATGGTTGTTAAAGGAGAACAGTTGTACAATCTCACTCCATAAATAATTTTCAAAAACTAAAGGCATCAAACACTGATAAATTGATTTCAGATAGTATATAGTTGTTGTTTGGTATCCATTGCCAAAGTAATTGTAGTAATTAAAACCCAAATTTAATGACTCTTAGTATTAGTAATTTATCATGGATGTTAGTAAACCAGTAATATATCAATGTTTTTCTTTTTTTACACTGAGGTTTGTTCGATAGAGACAGCACTTTTGAAATAGCGCACCAATCAGTGTATGGAGCAGATATGACATGTGGTGCCGCCTAATGGCCACTTTTTATAACTTAAACTGATTGTTGCATCATTATATTCATATTAGTTGGCGGCATTAAACTGTCAAAGTACACATTTGCATTCACCTTTCTGGAAAATAAGAATGAAAGACCTTATGGAGCAGTGCATTTATGTGAAAAATTGCTACAAGACTTAGAATTTCTTTTACTGAAATGTGTACTTTGCTTCATAAAGCCTGAAAGGAAGACTATATGAGCCATTTGCAGTGTCACAAGTGGTTTAAACATTTTAATTCATACAGAACATCAATTGAGGAAAAGTCAAGATTGGATAACCTTCAACCTCAACAAATGATAAACATCGTTGCTGTTCATTCCATGATTTATGAGAATTATTGTTTGACGGTGTGAGAGGTTGCTGAGAAAGTCAGAATCAGCTTTGGGTCATGATACGGAATTTTTGATTAACAACTTGGCATGCTGCATCTCTGAAAACTTGTTCCATGTCTCTTGAAATGATGACCTAAAATAGAACCATTTCAAGATTAGCCAAGAGATGCTTGATCATACCAGTATTAATAAAAACTTCATAAAAACCATCATAACAGGAGAAAAACATGGGCTTATGACTATGACATCAAAACCAAGGCACAATCGTACAATGTATTGGAAAAGAGCTGCTCTGAATATTAAAAACACGCAAGTGTAAGTCAAACTTGAGTTGATGTTAATTTCTTTTTTGATATTCAAAGATTAGTACACCTCAAATTTGTGCCACAGGGTCAGACAGTTAACAAGGAGTTCTACATACAAGTTTTAAACGTTTGAAGGAGGACGTGTGCTGGAAGAGGACTGAGCTGTGGAAAAAGAAGCGCTGGGCGTTGCATCTTGACAACGTGCCAAGCCACTCATCTCTTCTAAAAAACCAATTTTTAGCCAGTAATGAGATAGCCATCTTTCCTTACCCTCCATAAACTCTATACTTGGCCCAACAGACTTTTTTCTGTTTCCAAAAATGAAAAGCAACCCTCATTCTCAAAAGTGTCGATGTGATTCACAAGAATTTGCAGAGACAACTACGCACTATCTCAAAAAAAGAGTCCCAAGGAGCATTACAACATTGGCAGAATTGATGGGAGTGTTGTGTTGCAAGTAGGTGGTAGTATTTTAAAGGGGAAAAATTTGTTATTTTGTAATCACAATAAAAAAGTTTATATGACAAAAGTCCGGTGTTTTTTTAAAAATACATTGTACTTGCTCTAAAAACTTTTCATGTAATCTATTCACTAGTCTTCCATCTGAAGAGGTCCTTAATTATATATGCATCTTTACGACTTAATTGACACTTTAGATGGTTAAACCAAAGTTTTTCCAACTTTACTTTCGTCAGAAGCCATAGGTGTCAAAATAAATAACCTTATTACAAACTTTGAGAAAAAGACGAGTTGGACGCCTTAAATCATTGTATTTTTAAGCCTTAATTTCTGCTGATACTATTAGAAAAGTCTGAGGATTTAACTCTATTGATAATTATGTCAGGCTTTCCAAATTCTATGACGGCGTTAGTTCCAAACTTAATTTAGTTGAAAAATAGAAAATTGGTGACAAAAAAGCCTGATGTCTGTAAAGTAGTATAAATGGTGATTTATAGATAGATTAGTGGAAAAATAAGTTTTAAGCAAATGTTGAAACAGATAAAATAAGATGCCCAACTGAAAGGTTTACCAGATATGAGCTTCTTCAGAGTAGTTGCTAGAGTACCATCTATTTTTTGACCATTCCATGTGTTTTCAGATGGTAAGTTGTCATCATCACTCCTCAAATTCTCATTAACTTGGCTTTTCTTGAAGTTCCAAAAGAAGTGAAGTTTCTTTCATTATCTTTTAAAATAACCTGAGGGCAAACATGAAATCTATCAAATACTCCATTATAAATTTGGCAACGTTTATGGAATTTACTTTGGATATAATGCATGTAACTACTCAACAAGTCATGTGATCAATAGCCATGAGAATGTATCAGCTTTTTTAGTACTCAATGTAAACGCCGCATCTATTTAATGAATATAATGTTCCAGAAAACCAAGTATTTAATAGTTGGAAGTGGTTGCTTTTATATAGGGCTTGTGGGCCTGACACACTGCATAAAATCAAGCTGTTTCAGCAACATCAAAGTTATGTGATTCCTAATAGTACTCCTGATAACCATTCTCTAAGGTTTTTCAAAGGTCTCCATGTCTTGTTAATTTATGAGCTGCGCTAGAAATCTAAGTTTGTTTATTAAGTTTTGGAAACATTAGAGATTTTTCCTTGACAATTTTGAACAGTTGAACTTTGAAGATTTTTGTGTTTTCCATTGCCTTGTTCGATGTTTATTGAATTTCTGGTTGTTGCTCTTGGATACTTGAATTAATCATATTATCATTTAGATAATCTGCTTCAATCTATAGAACCAGAACTGTTTGAAATTGCAATAGTCTATCTGCATTTTGTCGTAGGACCATCGTGATTTACAATCTCAAATTTATATGCTTGTAATATTAAAGCGCAGTAGGCTAATCTTCCTTCAGGCTCTTTTAAATTTGAGCAGGCATATTGAAAAAGAATGTTTTGTTATCACCTTGAAATGTACCCCATAGATATATACAGTGAATCATTTACAGACGTAAATCACAACAAAAATTTCTCTCCATCATGGTTTAATTCTCTCCCATTTTCTCAATGTTTGCATCACATATGCTACAGAGAGTTTTTCACCAATTTATTCACCTGACTTAATATGGCACAAAAGAAATTAGAATGCATTTACTTATATAAAGAAAGGTCTATCAAAACTAGATAAGTAATATTGGTTCATTCAATAAATACTTTTAAGAGCATCAAATGAATATGTGCTTCTTTGTTCCACTCAAAGCTTATTTGTATCCATCAGTAGTTGGCAGAGATCACAGCAATGAGCAAAGTTCCTAATGAAATGGCATTAGTACCTGACCATTCCTAAAAACACTTGGTTCTCTCGGACATTTTTTTCTTGATATGGCCCAAATTGCCTCAACTTTGGGTTTTTTGGGCGTATTAATTGACGCTTACAATTAAAACTAAGTACTCAATTTCTTTTTTTAAAAGTGGCTTATTTGAGATTCGATTTCTTGATTAGATGCTGATAGCCTCCTGAAAACCTCTTTCAAGTGTTAAGGTGATCTATAGATTTTCTACTTTAGACATTGATGTCAAATAGGTAAAAAAAGATGAAAGACAATTTCAAGTCACTTACCATATCTTCAATTGCCCATTCTTATGTAACCAATGCAATGAAACGAACTTGTACCTTTCAAATTTGTTAATATAATTTTTGAGCAGTAATGATTGCACATTTATATTTATTTTCCTTGGGTATATCAATTTGCCAATATCCTGATATAGTTTCCATGGTAAAAAGAATTAATCCTCTCTTAGGAAGTCCAGGTCAACTTTATGTTCATAATGAATATGAGTCCTTTTTTGGTATTTTATTCAGCTGTATTTAATTAAAACAACTCAGTTGGATCCACCTTTCTTTCTAAAAATTTATTAAAACCTACCCAGGACTTGATGAAGTAACCAATAATTCATGTTCAATTAGGTTTCCAATTTCATTTTCAATCACAGCAACACATGCTCATGATTGACTGTTGGGTCTCATTTGAATTGGCATTTGATTCAGACTTCACACTAAAAAACTATTCCATTTGGCACATTTGAGATTATAACCATCTTGTGCAAGCACCTTTTGATAAATCTCAAATAAAATTAGGCCCCTTATTATTAAATTCTTTTGAAATACTGGTTAGTTTTTCTTGATCAAGAATGAAAAAAATTGCTTTAAAACTTGGATCATCTAATAATCCTATATCACTAGCCAGCCAAAGTCATGGAAGGATAAAGGTCATCTTTTTGGATTAAGTGGACATATGCTATCACTTGATTTTTTTCTTTCTGTATCAGACTATTTAATAAGCTAACAACAAACACCTGAATTTCACCATGATCAGGGATTAAAATCTCAATAGCGACCTATGGTTTAGTTTTAGCTTTTCCCATGGTACATAGACTTCAGCACACTTATGTTAAGAAGTCTCAATGTCAGACCAGTTTCAAGAAACCACTGCAATTTAAAATAAAAAACTATAGCCTTCACTCCTGTAAAAATTATCAGCACCTTAATTTGATTGGGCAGTTTTTTTAGACTTCACCTTATTTAAAATAACTTGATTGGAATAATCAATCTGCATATAATAACTATACTAAAGTTTATTTCTCCTTCTATGGGGTTTCTCAACATAACAGTTCTCTTGACTGTAGCCAAAAATAAAAAAGTTCTTGAATCTGTAAACAAGCAGAGAGGTCGATAAAGATGAAAAGATGGGGCTATAAAAACTACTTTATTGAGTTATAAATTGTTTATATCTATAGGATGTGTGTGGATGTGGCACTTAGGGGACCTTCATGGCCCTATATTATCAGGACCTTTCACAGCATTTCAGATTGACCGCCTGGTTGGCACCCTCAGTGTTTTGTATCATCCTCATGATTGCACTTGGTTTGAGCATCTCAAGGTTCAAGAAGCGAGGATAAAATTCTTGAAGGCATCTCCATCAATTCTCATGCGCGTGATGCTTCATGATCAAAAATCTCATTAGTGCCTTCAGGGACAGAGTTTGTTCATGATGGATCAAGAATTAACTTTTCGCGGCTCAACTTTAGAGTAGGGATTTTGACTCAGTCATTGTCTTAAATCCTGACAACGCCACACTTTAAGATCCTGTTGAAGGGGAGCATAGGACCAAAGAAATCTCCATGTATTAGGTTTACCACTGTCCCTGATTAACGTCAACAATGAAGTACTTTGAGTTCGCCTTATGAATGAAATTAAAGGGTCTGGACCAAAGAATGATGAGCTTGTTCTGTCAAACTCTGGGTGATGGTGATACAAAAAGAGGGAATTCACCTAATTAAAAATAGGTAAGGAGGGTAAGCTGATTAAATTAAAATGATTCCCTTTTAATGTGGTGACATTTCCTTGTGTGCTAGGGCTTTAAGCCTTACAATTTCATTGGATAAGGCCCCATGGTTATAATAGAGTTCTCTGGCATGGAGGCATTGAGCGGGGGCTGAATGCTATTTGTTAATTGGGGAGAACGCCCATATAGAGCTTCAAAGTGGATATCTTGATGAGTCAATTTCCTTACTTAGTAAGCGAGCAAGTCTCTGGGTAAGTAGTGGTTCCAGCTTGTAGGGTCAGATGTGGCCATCTTTCACAAGATACAAATGAAGGTTCCATTAGCACGTTCCACCGCCCATTGATAGAAGGGTTGCAAGGGATGGTGAAACTATGGTTAGTTCTAAAAAGTGCTAGTTAGTTCTTGGACTACCTGTGAGATGAATTTAACCCATTGTCCAAAAATCAAAGTTTGTGGGCATACATGCTGGGTGAAAACTGGATCAAATTAATATGTTGGACATTCTCCTTTTCGATGTAAGAAAAAGAATGTTGGAGGTATTAGTGCTCCCAAATCTGCTACTATGATTGGCCCATCACCTGTCCAATCTTCTAATAATATTGTGGATATCATCGCAATGAGTACCCACAATGAAAAGACCTTAGTGGATTCTTGGTGGAATCCTAACAACCAGAAAAATATGATCATCATAAAAATCAGATTAAAAAAGTAATAATTAATAATAGGATTACTCCAGCTCTTCAGTCATATTTGAGGAGTATAATATCGCATGGATCTGAACCTCCGCAAGGCAAGAAGATTTTACCCAACAATGATTGGGTGTGAGTTAACCAATCATTACCAACCGAGTCTAAACACGGCCGAGGTGCAAAGATTTTACTTGAGGATAATAGGGTAAAAATTAGCCAATCATTACCATCTGAGTCTGACCACCGCCAAAGTGAAAAATTTCACTTGCTGATGTTGGATACAACTCATCAAATCGTTACTGCATGGGTCAGTTTTGCCTCCAAAAAATTTTTATCTTTGATCTGATAAGCCAAAAGCCTATATTTCCTAATTTAGATAACTGAGCTTTGCATTCTTTTGCCTTGAATATCCCTGGTCTCAAAATTTAAACTAGTTTAAATAGGAAAAACTAGTAATGAGAAAGGGACCTTTTTTGGTTTTGCCCTGCCTAAATAATAAAAAACATAAAAAACTTTAAAAAGCGTTATTTATACTTTTATTATAAATTAAAATATCTCACTTTAATAAATTATTTGTGGCATCCATTGGCGGATCCCACAAATTGGTGCTCACTACAGGGGTTGAGCCCCCTGAATACTTTGATAAGTATTAAAGTAATGGAGAGTGTCACCCGTTGGGTGCGAAATGAGGAATGAACTGAAGAAGAGGATCAAATGGACAGCCCTACTGCTTTAATGTTCAAAGAAGAACAAATTAGCCCATATTAATACCTGAGTCTCATTGCATCACTTGGTCAGCCACTGAAGCTGTAAGAGACCTTACTAATGGCATCCTTAATCCAGGTGAAATTGCATCTTGTGAATGAGCGTCGTTAGAAGAGGAACGCCACTTGTTTCTCTATGAGACTAGTGTCCTCCCAGAGACCTATGGTCAGCTTACAAATTTGACCACCTATGTCTGCAAGTTTGCTCACCCTGCTTTGGTCCATATGATGCATCTCCTAGCTGGCCATCATGAAGAGCTTCATCGACACCTAGATACCCATGAAGCTCTGAATTCAGCCTATGAAAAGTTGTATCAAATGACCTCCAAACATCTTGGGGCAGTTAAATTTGGTGTGGAAGCTAATTGCAACTTCATCATACAGCTGCATGACCAACTTACTACTATGGACATTGGGATTGTAAAGTATGTCGAGGAGGCCATGAAGATATTCCAGGATGAGCTGAACGCATCCTCTACTAGCACCTGCTCGTTGTTGGAGGAGTTTGCTAAAGAACTTGAGAAGCAAAATGAGCAAACATGTCATGACCTTTCAGCCCATGACTCTGTCCTTCAAGAGAAATTTGAACAGCGTGTGGCTGTGATGGAGCGACAGTTAATTCAGGCCTTTTCGCATGTGGAAGAGCTTGAACGCCATCTGTCGCTTGAACCATCTAGCACCTCCACCCCTGCGGCCAAGGTTGTTCAGCTAGGAAAGGAGCTAGCTCTCAAAGCTTCGCTGGAAAATACTAAATATTTGGCACGTCGTCTGACTGAATGCAAAATCAAAGCAAAAGGAATAAAAGCTTTGCTGGAAAGCCCTGTGCTGTTGAAGGAATTATACAGCTGATTAATGCAGGTCGAGCAGAAGTATGAACAGGGTAAGGAGGGGGTACAAGGCCCCAGCTCCCACTCTATTGACGATGAGAGATTAAACAAATGAAAGAAGAGCTGAAGAACCGCGTGAAAGCCGCGGAAACTGCTCAATTAAGCCTAAGCTTAATGGTGTCACAACTTCATTTTCAAGTATCTGCAATGGAGAACTGAGTGGAAGACTTTAAAAACTCATAAATCAGGGATCGAAGCTCAACTAAGACTATGTGAATTTGGGCCTCTAGAAGCCCTCTCTAAAATGAAAACCCGGCTTGAAGCCATGCAGGATCAGTTTGATCACCTTTCACAGACCTTTGATCAGTTGAGCTACCGCTCTGAAACCCCAATAACAGAAGCTCCAGCTATACATACTCTTACCAGGAATGACTACAATTCATTCAAACCAACGTTTAAAGACAAGTCTTTCCCCGGCGAGGGTAGCATTGCTTCGTTTTTATACATTTATGAAGCAGCTATGGAAGGGGCGACTGATCGTCAAAAGGCCAAGCACATCCTTTCCTGTCTGGGCCGCATGGCATAGGAGGTGATGGTCCCACATATGGATGCTCTTAGCACCTGGTCCAAAGTTAAAGAGGCTCTCATAAACATGTTCGGCTCAAAACAAGCTTTAAGCATGAAAAAGCAAGCCTTTATGCGTATGTTTATCCAAAAAGGAGAGTCAGTGGCTGCCTTTGCAGAACGATTCTATATGGAAGCACAGACGTTTTTAACCTCAAAGATGTTGACTTTGGATGATGCTGTAGCCGCCGTTTTGACTGGAGTGGCTACTTACCCATTGCTAGCAATGCACATCACCTCCGTTAAATGCTATTTCCATACCGTTTAAGACATCAAGAAAGCGTTAATAGATGTCACTGATTTCCATAAGCCCAAAGTTTCATGTGGAGCAGTATCTCGTCCTTGTGTTTTAACTATCAAGGATTCAAAGCCCAAGCCTTGAGCCCTAGCTGTTGTAGAAAAGAAGGAGCCTCTTCAGATAACGGGCCCTGAAGAGCAAAACCCCAAAGCCAAACATTCTGAATGCCCTCAGTGCGAATACTGCAACAAGTTCAGCCACATGGAGGCTATGTGCTGGAAAAAGAAAGCTGACGCTGAGGAACAGGAGCAGGGAAAAGAAATGTCAGCATAGGGAAAGGCACACCTATTGCTGACAAATCTCATGTGCCTAACTCATTTAACCAACTTATGCCATTATCTCATGTTACCAATACCTCAGGGGATGATTCTGGGGAGATAAGGATGAGGTTGGCTATTACGTTGTAGGGGCACCTGCTGAAGTGGAAGTTCCCAATCGCTTGAATGCTGGAGGAGTAGATGAAGCCACCAATACTGAAGAGATGTATCTCTGCCAAGTTTTGGGGGAGCCAATTGTCATTGATACCACTAGCAATGCAAATGAGGTGTTGTCTCACCTTATTCGCCCTACCCAACATGACCATACCATGCAAACTATCAAAAAAAACTACCCCAAGATCACATGTAAATTAACCTCCAATTTTCATCTCAAGGAGTTCTTAGCGCTATCACCTACTTTTAGGGGGATAAATATGAAGGTCGAAGTGGTCATCATAAAAGGTTCAGGTGATGGCTATCTTGGATACAGGCTCCCCAGTGAAAGTAATCTCCTCCAAGCTGATGAAAAAGATCAAGCTTGCACCTGACTTAAAGTACAACCAAGACTATTGAACCGCTGGTCCTAACAACACCTGTGCACTTGGTGCTTACTCGTCACTTCCCATTTTTTTGGGAAGCTTAACCTATCAGCCCCCACAGTTGCTTTGGATAACAACGCTTATGATATGCTTATAGGTACTCAGTTTATGTTTGAGTATGATGGCATTATCAATATGAAGCAAGGGTTCTTGTCATTGCTCAATTAAAAAGTTCCCTTAGTTCTAGCCAATACTGGACCCAGCCATAAGGATTACTCTTGCCTGTACACCCAACCTCACAAAAACAGTGACAAAAAAAGGGCATGTTGCAATAAGATCTGCACCTCCCTTCCTCCCTCTCAAGTGGATAAAAGGTACTACACTACAATAACCGCAATACCCCTACCAACATTCTTGAGGGGGCAATGTAAGCATTCTCCTTTTCAATGTATTATAAAAGAATGTTAGAGATATTAGTGCTCCCAAATCTGCTACTATGATTGGCCTATCACCTGTCCGATCTTCTAATAAAATAGTGGATATCAACGCTATGAGTACCCACAATGAAAAGACCTTAGTGGATTCTCAGTAGGACTCTAACAACCGGAAAAATACGACTTATCATTAAAAATCAGCTTAAAAAGGTAATAATTAATAATAGGATTACTCCAACTCCTTGTCAAATTCAAAGAGTATAATATTTCATGGATCTGAACCTCCGCAAGGTAAGAAGATTTTACCCATTGATGATTGGGTATGAGTTAACCAATCATTACCAACCAAGTCTAGCCACTGCCAAGGTGCAAAGATTTTACTTGGGGATGATAGAGTAAAAATTATTCAATCATTACCATCTGAATCTGACCACCGCTGAATTACCCAATCATTACCTTCTGAGTCTGACCACCGCTGAGGTGAAAAATTTTACTTGCTGATATTGGATACAACTCATCAAATCGTTACCGCATGGGTCAGTTTTGACTCCAAAAAATTTTTATCTTTGATCTGATAAGCCAAAAGCCTATATTTCCTAATTTAGATAACTGAGCTTTGCATTCTTTTGCCTTGAATATCCCTGGTCTCAAAATTTAAACTAGTTTAAATAGGAAAAACTAGTAATGAGAAAAGGACCTTTTTGGTTTTGCCCTGCCTAAATAATAAAAAACATAAAAACTTTAAAAAGTGATATTTATACTTTTATTATAAAGTAAAATATCTCACTTTAATAAATTATTTGTGGCATCCATTGGCGGATCCCACAAAGAAAAAGGGGTTGGCTTTCACGGTGGAAGTGATAACAAAAATTTCTCCTACCCATTTGGGTAAATGATCTATAGCAATAGGATGTATTCTTGGACATGAAATCCAGTTGGCAGAGGGTCCACTACATCAAAGTTTAATTTCATTGAAAAAACCTGACGGAGCCATAGCTGAATGCTGATAATGGGGACTGGCATAACCTTAAAAATTGATAAGTCATAAATTCCTTTAGAATTTCAATGATGGTCTCAAACATTTGGTCTCAGTAGTATCATTTCCTCAGCCATTAATGGGTCTTTTTCACTTCCCCATGTCCCACGGTCATATGCCCTTCTAGGATAACATCAATTTCAAGGAAGGGCGGATGTAAGGGAGCTATTCCTTAAAATATTTTCTTAAACATTCCTTCTTTAATTCGAGTGTCCCAGGTAATTTTTCTGGAGCTCAGTCTGGATCTCAGGAGTATCTAAATCCCATCACTCTGGCGGTCAACTAGAATTGTTAAGTTGGTATTTCTCGGGGGTCACTACAGTGAGTACTGGCACCAAAGAGACCATTGAATCTCTAATGAATTGCTCCAGATCGATGAAAGATGGTAAATCTGTAGTTATCCAGCCATATGGCCATCTTGTTAACAAGCCATCTGGGTCTTTCATCTGTTGCAGCCACTGGAGTGAGGAATGGCCACTGTAACGGTGAAATGGGTGCTGTATAGGAAGCGTCAGATTCTTAATTGTAATAATACAGCCAGGAACTTAGAGCTTACTATTGCTATAATTCCATTTGACCTTGCTCTGTGTCTTACTGAAGTAAAACACAGGATGATCTACCTAATATTCATTGTGCTGAGCAAGGATGGCCCCAACAGCGACATTACTAGCATACATGAATAGCAATAAGGGTCAATCAAAATGTGGACAAACAAAATAGGTTTAGTACAATGATTAGTCCAAATGCATTGAACTCCTGTTCCTATTCAGTTTTCCACTTGAAATCCACATTCTTCTGTAAGAGGAAGACCAGGGGCTCGGCCAAATTGGCAAGCTGATGAAGAACTGATGGTAATAGCCTAACATGCCCAGGAATACTTAAATATCCCTAAGGATTTGAGGGGACAACATCTTATTAATGGCGTTGAATTTATTTGGGAGAGGGCTGGATACCCTATTTTAAGACCTTGTGTCCAAGGAATTTAATTTAAAATTGGAAAAACGAGCACAACAAAGACTTAAGTTTTATTTGAAGCCTTTCTAAGATGGTTAAAGACTTCCCAGAGGTGCTCCACATGACCATTGAATGTTTACGATAAAATAGTGATATCATCCAGGTAAATGAGGAAGCAGGATAACTTCATATCCCTAAATCCTTCTATTACACATTAAAGGTGGCAGGTGCAATACAAAGGCCAAGAGGCATCCTGGTTGGCTCAAATGAACTTTCATTGGATATGGGTACACATTTTGGATCAATCATTGAGGCGAGCTCTATTATCTAATATCCACTAGTGAGCTCTATAGCAGAAAAGTATCATGACCCAGAAAGCATGTGGAGATAGTCATTGACCCTGGGCAAGGGGTAACTGGCCTTCTTGGTAATGGAGTAAGCCATTGATAGTCCATCACCACGTGATGGCTGCCATCCTTCTGCCAAATTAAAAGGAGGGTGAAGGCCCAAGGACTATAAGAAAGCACTAATAGCCTGGCTTTAAGCCTTTGCTTGAGTTTAACAGCCACCTGAGCCTAAAAAACTTTACTCTTTGTAGGGACAGTACCAAATGGGGGAGCGTCCCCAGTCTCAACGTATAGCATTACGCCATTCATCTTCCCAAATAGTAGCTAGAGGTTGAGAAGAGGCCCAAGAATTTATCCAACAATTGCTTATACTTGTTCTGTTGCTCAATAGTGAGCTCAACACAATATGGTTAAATTAGAGCTACTGATGGTGGAGTTTCTAACCCATAGTTTGGTAAACTTCAAAAGCTACAGACCTCGTCAATTGCCTCTACAGAAAGGATACAAACATGAGCATCTTGTATAAGGCCCTACTATCCTATTTTCGTCAATGAGGTAGCCAATAAAACTTATATATATCCAGCATAGGCAGGATCTAAAACTACTGGGAAGATCAGATGCTCCTTAATAGATGGGTTATCAAGGCCTCGGATTTCAAACTGTTGTCCGGAGGGAATGTTGACATGACCTAGGTGTTAACAAAAACCTGGGACTTTGGTGGTATAGTGGTCGTCTTAGGCAAATAAATTGCTATGCCTTATTGGCTTTTATGCAGGAGGGGGTATCCGCACGTAGAATCCATTACATGATACTTGATCTGGTCAATCTTGCCTTCACTCTCCAGTAAACAAGCCCAAGATTTGACCTCTGTCATTCCATCATGAGAAGTTTCAAAAATTGTGGGAGCAGATTTCACAGCAGGTATATGAATTTCTCATTGTAGTGCACTATAGAATAGTAGTCGTGGAGAAGCAGAGATCCTAGGATTAGGTCATAGCTCAGATTATCTAACGCAATGGTGGAATAATAATAAAAGCTTCCCAAAGCAAATGAGCAGAGAAGAATAGACCCCTATAGACTGAGTGCATTGTGGCCAGCCATGCCATATTCCAAGTAATGTGACTAGTTAGGAGAGAACTTTATGCGCTTCATTAAATTTTTGACGAAATGATGTTCATGGGAGAGCCACTGTCAACAATAGTGAACAGCTACTTTGTGGACTTAAACAGCAACGCGTGTAACTAAATTATAAACTGCAAAGGTAGCATGAGAAACATAGGAGATTGATCAGAAGAAGAGTAGGCAGTATCAGGTTCTTTATTGTCAACGGATACTTTGTCTTTAGGAACAACAAGCTCAGACTCAATAGAGTTTATTAATTGTACTAGAGGCGGTGGTGCAGGTATATCATTATGAAGTGCTTGTCCTTCATTATGATAACCAGTTTCCTTATTCTTTGGAAAGTTTTTCTGAACAAGTCTGGGTATAGTGACAAAACCTATTGCAGTAGGAACATCGAGGTATGGAATTCTTTTGGTTTTCAACAACATGGATTAATGACAGTTAGAGTAAGAATTGCGGTATACTTGGGATGCAAGTCAGATGCAGAATTTTGTAAAGCGCTTTCTTATTTTCTCCTATGAAAAACCCATTCTACTGGCTGGGCGTATGGATTTGGACATCAATATAAGATCTCAATGTGGAGATGACCACAGTTATGGCATCATCCAAAGGTAATGCAATTAATAATTACCAAGGGCTGTGCTTGGGCATAGAATAGGCTGGAAAACTCCACAGTGCTTTCTCCTTTGTGCAGACGAATGCCATGATCACCTAATTGTTGGCCAAGATTTGTTTGCATCTGATCTCTGGATTAAGGAGGCATGAACTTGTTCCCAGCTGTGGCAATCCCTTAGATGGGGATTCATAATCACCCAGGCGGTGCTATACAGACAGGAATGGATTTTCTTCATCTTCTGTCAGTCAGTAGCCTACTCCATGAAACTCTATAATCGTATAGAAAAAAGCAATGTTTTTTCTGGCTGGGGGTAAACTCCCCTTGAAACTAGGCTTAAAATTAGTTGCAATAGCAGTAGAAAGAGTATTGACACCAGGAACTGGGGAAAGCCCGGAAATGTCAGTTTCATATAGTTGTAAGGGTCCTGTTAATACAAGTTGTCATCTCAAACCCTTGAGGTCCTCTTGAATGCCATCCCAGTGTCGGTTTAGAGAGGTAATGGAGGCTTTATGATCAACCTGCTTATTTAATACGTTAAATTTTGCATTGGAGAGCAGCTAATTCTTAAAGTTATTTAAACATGTTTCAAAACCATTGACAGGCTTGCTTAAGATGAGTGATGTGAGTATCAGTAAGCTTAGTAAATGCACTGAAATTGTTCATCTCATCTAACAAGGCCTCAATCAAGGTCCTAGGGTTGAGAGGAAATCTGTCCACTCAAAGCTTGCACCCCAGAGCCACATTGAATATCTTATCCCCCAAGACCGCAAGGGCTCTTCAAATATACTTCTTCCAGGAATCATCATGGTTACCAGGAGTAGGCACTGCAGAACTTGAAGGTCCTTGAGGATAAAGGGAACCTTCAGACCCTTCACTCCTAGAGGTGACATCTTGGTAGGCTAACCATTGGTTATGCTGCTGAAGGTCCACACAAGGTCCTCAATTTGATTAAAGCATTGAAACTAGGCAGCCTCAAGGAGTTGTTAATTCTGACAAAGCTTGTTCTCAAGGTAGCCAAAACTATGCTATCCAGCACCATGAGTTGGTTACAACCATGTTGATTAACCCAAACTTATCAACAGTCGCTTCCCAATTGTCATGAACAAAGGATGAGGCAGCATTATAAAAATTGACATTATTTAAGTGTAGGGTTTGAGCAAGCCCTAGTTGTCAGGAGACTTTGGATGATGCAACCAAATTATTTGCATGAGGTGATGTGTGGCTGGGTTGATAAATCTTCAGGGGTAGCATTCTGTACCCAAAGCCAACTCTCTAGCTACTGGTCTGGACAAAGTTTAAATCTTACATTGCATAAGGCATTGAAGAAGCGCAGGAGTGACTGGAGAGGCCTCCAATGAACTAATGCCATTTATCAACTGTTAAATGATTTCTAAGCTTTCAGGCTGCATGGGAGGCACTTTGCATTGCGAAATTTTTTCCATTTAATTACATTTCCTCACCAATAAGCATTCTGGTTCCTTGATTGATGTTATTCCCTATTTTTCTTGATTGATTTTTTCCCTTAACCACTTGTAGCACCCTCTAAGAGCACCACTTATCTTGGCGTACCAATTTTGACTGTGGCCAAAGTTTGAAAATGGGTTCAAAGCTGTAGGCTAGCAGTGAGGTCAATAAAGACAAAATTATGTGGCGAAATAGACTACTTTAATGATTAAAATGTGTCAATACTATAGGATTTGTGGGGAAGTGGCGCCCAGGGGGACCTCCATAGACCTATATGATTAGGACCTTTCACAACCTTCCAGATGACTGCCTGGTTTGGTAACTCATTGTTCTGCATTGTTCTCACGATTACAATGGGGGTTGCACCTATTAAGGCTCAGGAAGCGGGGATAAAATTCTTGAAGGCATCTCCATCAATTCTCATGCGCGTGATGCTTCCTCGTTAAAATTATCATCAGTACCATTAGTGACGGGCTTCAAATGCAATGATTCAAGAGCTGACTTATCATTGCTCATTTCAGGAGTTAATACTTTAACCGTTCAACTTATCAAATCCCTTCAGGGTGGCTCCCCATTTCTGTTAAAAAACAGAGAAAATGTTTGCCTTAGAAAAAGGGGAATTACTTTAAAACAACTCAAACTCATAATCCACAAGAAATTAGTGCCAGATAATCTCTTGTAGTTCTGGTTTGATAAGACAATTGTCATTATGTAACAATAACTGATACAAACCATAAAAGCAACGCACTGTACGCTTTTTAGAAGATGTAGTTTTTTATGCATGCAGTTTCACTTACTTTTATCATAACCTAAATTTGGTGAAAATACTATCTTTTTTTACTAACTTATATAGACAATATTAACTCAAGCACCACTTCAATGATTGCTCAAACCTTCGCTCAAATTACCATATTATCTTCATATGTACAATATAATACTAGTAGTAATATTTACTTGTAAAATAGCAGCATAATTAGCCAAATAAAGTGTTTGCAAATGTTTTCTTTATTATATTGGGGACTTTCTCCTTTGTAAAATAGTCATCAAAATTGATATTACCATCATGTAAAGAGTGATTATCTTGCTCCATGCTTGTCTGCTTGTCCTGAAGTGCTTCACATAGGGGCTCGATACTTTCAACTATTTTGAGCTCAAATGCCTTTACTTTTAAATGAGTAACTTGTGTGCTTTGTTAATAGAATATTTGATACTAAGGAGTGGGGTCATCATCCATAAAAAGGCGTGCTACATATTCATCATTCTGTTGTTCTGCTAAGACAAAAGGAACTTGAACAAAGGCGAAAATGACACTCCTTGTCTATTCCGCCTGATTTTTCCCTCATAAAACACTTCATTGTCATTAGGTATATCCATATTGACACTGCCTTTTTTAAATCTGCAAAATTTACATGGACAAATTCTGCAGCACTTGTAACAGGTAAGTTGAGAGTTTGAATTGACAGGAATGGATTTTTATGAACAAATTTGTATTGGATCCTGTGGTGGTTACTGATCTAATATTATTATAAATCTTCTCATATAATTTGCATTTCCCATAGTCAGAGTTGGTCGCTTCTGTCTAGGTATCTAATATTTTCACATAAAATTTGAATTAATTTAAATATCTGTGTTTTTTATGTCTAAATTAAGGCTAAAATCATATTCCAAAATAAGTCTCAGTTTGTAAAAAGCTCTGATTTAATTGCAATTTGTGCATTAAAAATCACTTAATACTCCTTCCCCAATGAGTATCATGGTCTCTTGACAAACCTATTAGCAAGTCATCTATGGTTTCATCCCTCTTGAACTTATCACTATAAATGTTGTTTCCAGTTTGCAGTGCATTCCAAGCTGCCAAATTTGCTCATGATGAGCATCCTTTGCCTATTTATAGGTCCCTCTTTAGCCGTTAATTTTGTTATAATAAGGTTTTGACTCTCCATATCCAGATAATTGATTTTTGATAATAGCCTTCTGACAATTGCCACATCCTATGATAATAATTAATAAGTCTGAAAATGTTGATACATTATTTAGTAAATTCCAGCAGCTTTAGTATTGGTCAAAGCTCTACATTTTTAAGAGATTGTTGCCGTTATTTTCCATCTGTATGTAGAGATTAATTGGTGATTAGTGATGTTGTTCTTGAAAGGCAGTTCAAAATCTCTGGGACATCACATGCTTCCAGGAAGTGGATTTGATATTGCTACTACTATCAGATGAGGTGCTGTCTATAAAAATCTCAGTTTCTATATCATTTTTCTTAGCAATGGCATGCACATTCCTCCAACTTAAATAAACAGTATGGCACTTTTTCCTCCTATTTCTTATGATTCAGTTTTACATGCCTCAAATATCTGATTTTTAGATGGCACACTTCTACTAACTCCATAGATGATTGGTGATTGTTGTTGCCTTCTTTTATGATAGTTCTACCAATAAAATAACTTACTCTTAGAATTTCTTAAATTAAAATATTGTTTTGTTGTAGTGTCTTATGATGAATCAATTCTTTTAAAAAGCATTTATGATTGTTTGATTGATAATTGAAAAAATACCTGGAAATCAAGTACTTCTAAATTAGCCCATACTCCCTTTCATTATTGAATCTGCGTTTTTAGGTCACTTACTAGGAGCTTCACTTTCATAGCAATCATTCGCCTCACTGTGCTGCTTGAAAAGGGTATAACAAAAATTAGCGCATAATTTAAAGAAACGGCATACACTTTCATATGGGATAAATAGGCAACACTTCCCTCAAAGTTTAGGTATCACATGTACATGTCATATCTTCATTCAGGTGTATAAATTTATTTTTGTTCTTCTAGTTCCTTTAATATATCACTTAATATAATGATTAATTTGGTGACTAATCCCTAAATAGTTGATTTTTAACACATTTTATATAGTTGACTTAAACCCTTATTGGATCTAATAAAAGCTGGCATCTAGCTGAGCGACCAGATTATAAAGGCTGATGCTATTTTCCCAAGTATACAGAACTAGATATGCAATTTTAGCCAGCTGTCTGGATTGAATTAATCGCATATTTTGGGTTGTTGGATGTACATAGTGACAATATAATACTCATGTTGTCCTTCACTATTTAAGAAGAATGCAAAATGAAAGGTGACAGTTTAAGATAATACTTAAACCTCTTTTATTTTTCATCCTTCTTTTTTTAAAAAAGGCTGTAGGTTTTGTAAATATTGTCAGTGTGCAGCAAAAGGATCCTTACATCAGTTGTTAGCTTACATCTTTAACTAACCCCTAAGTCTCTCCCTTGGCTTTTCATAAATAGTAATCATGGTTTCCTTCACTCCATTTTACTATGTTCGCCTTATATGGATCCTTGCGCTCCCTCACATTAAATTGAGCATTACTATCTCTGCTGGATGGTTTTCAACTTATTGTGTTGACTACTTGCCTAAAAGTAACATAGCTCAGGTGCCCCTTTTACTAAGCTCCACTTATTGACAAACAGTGACTTCATATGTTAGCATTTTTAGAAAAATTAAGATTCTAGACTGTCTTATGACAGGAAGCGTATTCTGAGTCAAAAAATGGTTCAGCTACAAATGACAGTAACCTTGTTTAGGTATACTTTATGCAACCATCGCCTTACAAGATAATAACAAAAACTACAAGAAAAAACCTAGTACTGAAAACCAAGGTGTCTATTATTATGAAAGGTGGGTTTATAAAGTGACGAGTGGCAATTAAATACCATTTATCTAATAATCATCTTATATATATTCTATAACTACTTAAATATCTACTTCTTTAACTAATCTAGTTTATCTTGCCTAGTTGTAGTCAGAACGTAATATACTTATAAAGCAATGTTTCTCAACAATTAAAGATAAAAATCTTTGTCAGACGTTTCCTGAAAGTAAAAATAGTCATTGACATATCCATAGTTACCATTTTTTAAAATAATGACTAAGTCAAAATTTCACAAAAAATATCCAAAAGTTGTGGTGATTGTGCCTGAAAGTGTTGTCCATATTGAAAGTTATTGGAAATTGTACCTAGTATTTTTAGAATATTAAGATCATCAAAAATCTACAAAATTAATCAAAGGTAAGCCAGAAATTCCCAATTGGAAGCCTATAAATCAAAATTAACTAATAAAATCAGCAGCCTTTCCCAAGTACAAGAGTGAAAACTTTATAATATGTCAGCAAAAAAATCTCCCTTTCACTTTAATCACTTTGTCATTTAGGTTCAAATTTTAAGAAAGGTTTTTTACTTAAAACGCCTTTCACCAGCGCAAAACTAGCTTATCTCAACTAGATCAACGCCTGCTGCCCCAGCATGAGGCGGTGGCGCGCCGCCTCCTGGCATTTATCAGCTGCAACTGAAACGTCCCTGAGTTGGCCCACCTAGCCCAAAAATAATTCAAGATGCTACATCCTGCCTCGTGACCTAGCCCACCACTTTGCAGGCTCCCAGGTGGTGCTCAGAAGCCCCCTGGTGCTCCCTCAGAGCAACCTGCATTTTGGCCTTTGGGTTAAGTATTGGAACCTCTTCCCCTATGTGAGCGCAGCCATCAACAAGAAGGCCACAGCGGTTTAAGAACCTTCCAGTTTTATTTTCGCCCCATTAAGGGGACTTTGAACTTTGCACACACGCAAAGCCTACGTTTATGGCAACAGCACAGCTCATTAAATCTATATAAACACTCCATTCCAACCATGCATACTTAATTGCCAGATGAGGCCACACTGGTGGTCTAGTTCGCCAGCTTGCCTTCCCAACTCTGCCAAAAGCCTCCACCACATGCTCATGGAGTACTTGGCTGCCTATGGCGTTGACCCCGTGCTGCAGTTGATGGTGTCATATGGTGCTGATCATCTCACTGGGTCTAGTGCGTTTGTAAAAATCTTCTCCTTCTGCTGCAACACCTGGCTCGCAATACCCCCTACACCATAATAAGATCTACCCCTGCTCATCCCTTATGGGTACACATCAAATTGCCACCCCGTTCTCCCATGTGCTTTACTTTCAATCATTTGGAGCTTAATTGCCAAGCGCTTTCCACCAAGTATGCATAAGCTGCTTTCCCTCTGGCATAAACACTTATTTGTGATTTTATTTAATTTTTTCTTGAGGATCAGTCCTCCCTCCCCAACCTTAACTGCCATGTGCGCTGCTCTTACCACACCTACCAATTAAGGTTTTAACCTGACCCATTCCTGCAAACTAAAGCTCATATTCTTGCAGAGTTTCATTGTTCACAGTGCGCGGCAAATCTGCATCTGCCACCCAACCAACTCTTGTCACTGTCCTAGCGCTGGTAGTAGGTAATCATTTGACGCCTCAGTTGGATTGATGATGCTGACCGCTACTACTGAATTAAAAGTGACTTCATTTGGTCAGAATTCTTCTCACAACCCCCTGATTTGACTCCCACACCACCGTTCCATCCTTTTAAGGATTTCCCAATTTACAAAACAATTCATCAAAAGGCTGTCAAATCAGCCGCTGCCCCCACCAAATCCCTCCTCTATTAAGCCCCCCATAAGGTGATCAAGTCAATTTGTAAGGCTTTCCATATACCTAATTTCCATATATATATCCTAAAGGATTCCAAATTCGTATCAAAGAATTATCTTTTACAGCTGGACATGTGTGCGTCAATGTGGAGAATTTTCACTTTATAAATCAAACTACCTCCTAACCCGCCAGTGCATTAAATTAATTATTTGTGTGCCTAAATTTACATTTGATGACCACCAACTTATCCAATACATTAAGGCAATGCATATCACTGGCCTCATTGATGAGGAGTAATATCATCTCTTTCTCCTTCTGCCCCACACTAGTGACAATTCAACCCCCTTTTGTCTTCCTTTGACCGTCACCTGAAGCCAGCGTCAGAAAAAATTACCAGACACCTCTTCCTCTTCTAGAATGGATGCTTAAGCTAAGGTCGCAGCACAGTGCATGGACTTTTTTAATTCATCCATACCTTTGTTTAACACTCCATAAATAAAGATGCATATAGGACCCACATCTTGAGTGGCTATCTTTAGTACTACAAAAAATATCAGGAAAAAGCATAATAAGATTAAAATCACAGCAGTGGAGTATTATCTAGCAATGAGGGTTGTTGCAATGGAGACTACAAATGGGTAAGATTGTCATAGGTAATGTTACACTCAAACAGGCAATTTTTATGAAGGCAGTGTAAGTCAAAATACATGTAAAGTTTAGTAGAAATAAAAGCCTTTATTAAATATATATTCCTTTTGTCCACTGTAGTCTCATTTGGTACTTCCAACGTTGAAATTCTGTTGTAAGCATAACCAAAGATCCTCTAGTTCTAATAGATACAAAAATGTGTTGCTGCGTTTATCGCTTAACCATACAAAGCCCTTCCAAACTATAAGCTGAGCTTTTAGAAGATAGCCCATGAGTCAGCCTTCTCTGCGGCTCCCAAATCTGCTAAAGTTTTCCATATATAGTCTTCTGATAGACTAATGATATTACTATTGAGACTGGATGGTTGTCTGTCTAACGTCAGGTACATCTTTAAGTATTAGTCAGCGGGGATTCTCATGACAGATTTGGCTGAGTGATTCTGGTAATTTTTAATCAATGGGAATGTAACTGGTTTGGAGAACAGGGCATTCATTCGATGAATCAACAGGAACATTCTTCCTAGAGTCAAAACTATATGGAGAATTATAATAAAAATGATCTTAAATTTTAAATTTTGAAAATGATAACGGAATATTTGATGGCATATCAATACAACTGTTCTGCTGAGGGACTCAGATAGCATAACAAGGTACTCTAGGGTAGCGGCTAGGACTATAGGCTGTATGGGTGCTATGCTGGAAAGATCATTTTTGGTTGATCATTTAAGTCTCAACAATTCCCCCACTTGAGCAAGCATATGGGAAAGATTTCTTGACTGCAGCCAACGTCAGGGCTATTAGTTGGTGGGGGCTTCGTCTCAGTGCCCTGCTGGAATCACTGTAATAATCTAGCGTGGCTCTGTTGAAATTACGCCTTATTCAGGGTCTTTGATTGTATACATCTCACTTGAAATATTCTCTATGATCTTAAAATGCCCCTTCAGATATGTTTGAGCTTACTAATCATAATTAATCCATAGTTAATGTAGTAGACCACTAAATACCCATACTGAAACAGGGAAAAGGATGCAATTGCTGTTTTTGCGCTCTCTACATTTTCATTTTTCAGGACAGCGTGAAAGAGTAAGCCTTGGTTTTTGAGTTAATTAACGTTTGAGAGAGCTTTTCAAGTTTTGACTGGGGGTCATTTCCTCTCCTTGATCACAGGAGCATATGATAATAGATAGTGAATTTTTTTGCCCATACAGTGAATTAAATGATGATCTTACCATGGATGATTGTAACGCGATATTGTTTTTGAAGATGGAGGAAGGATGAATGAGATTCCAACTGGTTATTATTGCTGATATCAACTTTTTCAGAACGAAAACTAGAGTGATGTTGACCTGCTCCACCCTACCATTGGTTTTGGGGTATAGGGCGTTGACAGGACCCTGCAAACACCCATCAAATATTTACGCTTGATGAACACCTGTGAAGCGAAGTTAATATCATTGTCTACCATAAGGAATTTAGGGCAAAAGTGTTTTTAATTGAAATTTTCCAAATAAACTGGCAGTCATAACAGCCCCAGGTCTCTGAATGATCTAGCTTTGACTCACTTTATGAGGTGGTCAATAACCACCACAATGTATTTTGATTGGCTTCTCTGGCAGATAGTGACACACGACGTAGATTGACATGGTGTGGAAAGTAAAGAACTGATTAGCCAGCTAATACAAAGTACTCTTACAATATGGAGCTTATGCTTGAAACTCCCTGGTGCAGCTAATAGCCTCATGTATATTAAAGTGATCAAAACCTGTAGTTGTGCTAATTCAGTTTTCTGTACAATCTCCTGAATATCTGTAGCTTGTGGCCTTTTGAGCAATGATAAGATCTGTACGCTCAGTCTGTCGTGGTATAATGTATTTGAGGTCTTCTGTTAGTTTCATGAGATTTCCACCATTAACGGTGGTGTTCTTCTTCAGTTAGTCCAGCATGCATTTACTTCTTCTGGTTTATTATAATATTGTCTGATCAGTATCTTGTTGTAAAAATATCCACCATGTCAGCAGTCAACGTAATGGTAAGAGGCTGAGACAGTACATCAGCATTCTGGTTTCTTTCATGACAAGCCAGCGTTGAATCTCAAAGTTGTATGCCTGCATCTAGAGCGCCCAGTAGTCTAGTCTTCCTTACAGTTTCTTAAGGCTCTTTAGACATCTGAGAGAGAAGTGGTCTGTTATCACCTTGAAGTGCACTTCATGTAAGAAGACCCTAAACTGCTTACATGCATAATTTACTGCTAAGGACTCCTTTTCAGTAAAAGGTATAACTCTGCACATGAACATATAATGTAAGATTCCAGTAAGCTAAGGGATTTTCCACTCCTTTATCAATGAGCTGAGACAGCCAATACCCTCGAGCATGGAGGGGCATATCCATCTTAAATTCATGAGGTTTAATGAAGTTTAAATACACATATGTCAGGGCCAAGGTGAGGCAATTGCGAAGTAATCTGAAGCCATCTGACAAATCGTCATCCACTCTTTTTAGTTATATTCTTCAAAAGGTAGAATTTTGGTTTCCACAGCATACTTAAGTTCTCTCTGAAACGCTCTGGTAATAGCAGAACATCCCTACGAAGATCTGGATGTCCCACTTTCTGACTAGCAACTTCAACTTTGGGATGACCTCCACTTTGTCCTTCTGGGGCCACAGGCTCTTCTTGCTATTTATGAAGCCTAGATACTTGAGTTGTTCTTGTAAGAAGTTATATTTATTTTATTTAACTTTCAGGTTGGCAGCAGCGTGCTTGTGGATGTGTTCCTCCAAATGCTTCAAGTGATCATTAAACTTCCTCAGAAAAATTGTTTGCTATCCAAATATAAAAAATGAAATATTTTTAAGATCTCCTAGCATACTGATCAAGGCCCATTGGAATGTGGTAGAGGCATTACACACACCTGCGGATTTTGTGTGTGTTGAAACAGCCCTTAAGACATTATGATAGTTTATTTTTCTTGTCCTTCCCAGAGCAACTCCATCTTCAAGTAGCTGGACATTATATTCATGGCGAAGGAGTACTTTGTTCTGGTGAGACTTTTAAGAACAATATCGATTCTTAAAGGGTTAAGAATCCTTATTTGTTATGTTGTTGAGTCTTTAGTAATCAGTTGCCACTCTGTTAAATTCATCAAATTTTAAAAACTAGGACTAGTGACGCCCTTGGGCTCTAGGATAGTACCAGTATTCCCTTATCAACCAGCTATCAATTTTTAATTAATGACATCATCTGGTGCCTTAGACAAGTGGATAAAATGGAGCTGTATCAGCAGATGGTTTTTGGCGTCAGTATGATGTAGCACATCCTTAGAACACTCCAAATTGAAGTCATACATTGTTAAATTTTCTTGAAATGTAAAATAAAGGCTATCACCTGATTCTTTTTGTTTTCCATCAGTCTGATAGGGATTCACAATGTACAACTGAGCAGAACCCTCACGACTCTTTTCCTCCAATCTGAACTTCTCCAGCGTCCCAAAATCATGTACATCTTTCTCTTCTTCGGTTAGTAAGTTATGGAGGTAGGCGATGATTTAATACCATTTCACCAGGGTTTGGTATGACTGGGTGAGATTATTTAGTAACGCTATCTCCACATGTGCTATGAGAATGAGCCTAAGTGCTATGAGAAGTTCATTGTATAGCAGTTGAAGTGCTGAATACTTCTTTATATGGACCTGGTGGTATTTTCAGAAGGATATTCATTTTCACTATGACCTGGTACTCGGGAGGAATGGTCAGTTGGTGGTTAACCTCATCACAATGCTATTTCAATTTGAAGATCTGATGCAGCAAATTAAGTTTGGCCGCACCCCTTTAATAACTGAGAGTATGATTTCTTCCTTAAAGGGTAAGTTAATGAACAGAAGAGCTTATTTCTCATTATGCTGGTTTCCATTCCTGTAGTACTTTGGAAGGTTCTGGCCAAGGGTTGTAAGTCTCAAGGCGGCGCCCCTACAGCTGGATAAGAGGTTTTCCCTGTTTAAAAAAGGGGAAACAGCAACCTCAAGTCCTCCCACTCTTCTCTGAAGGGGTACCTTGCTCATACTTTAGATGAGCGCTGGGTTGCGCCCTCCATGAAAAGGGGTAAGGATGAAATGCCCACACCATCTGTTAAAATCTTGGGCTTTAAAGGCTCTCTTCTGGCCCTGGATTTCAACTGCACAGATTTGTGGATCCCGCATGATTATTTGAATGAAATTGATAGACTGGGGCAATAATAGTATGATAACTATTATTACTGTTGATTGCCCAAAAGCCACGTTGAGAGTATTATCCAACGCTAAATAGGTGCTTCTTCGTCTTGAAAATGTCTTGTACTGGTAGGGAACACGTTCCCTATTCCCCTCTCACAGAGCCAAGCGGAGACTTGATAGTAACAATCTAAGTATATCTGATCCTTGCACTCTTCTCTTAAATTTAATGTTAAAACAACCAATGTTAAAACAATTAAGTTAATATCATTTTCTAGTCTGCTTTTATTAGGGAATAATTTGGGGCTTTTACAGTTGGAACAGCACACAACTTTTCAGCTGTCCACTGAGAATTTATTTGTGCTCCTATACTAGTTTGGCACTCAGTCTTAGGCACCAAATCTCGTTTGGTACCGTTGCCTTGGGTCTCTTAGGCAGCATAATCCTTGGGTGTTTGGCAGACCAAACAATTGGTAGCAGATACACAAAACCAATTGTTTTGGCTAATGATGATTCTACTCTTCCTCCAGTGTTCGAACGTTTTAGTAGTTTCTGACAACTTTAATCCTTTTCACTGTGAACAATTCCTTATAATTCGATTATCAGGTGTTATTCCAATATTAAATTATTGCTTGATTTTGTCAGGTATAATGCCCAACAAATTATCATCTGTCAACAGCCTCAAATATCATTGGGGATGATGCCCAAAATAATTCATTAGTTGGTGACCTGTAATATTATCAGGGAAGATGCCTGACAATATTCTCATTAATTGGCCACTATTGCCAATCCTATAAGATTATAACTTAACCATTGAATCTTATACTCAGTCAAAAAATTGGATTATGTGTTCATCTGCAATTCCAACACCATCCCTGCTCACAAGTCAGACTTACCTTGAGAAAGTTCTTCTCATGTGTTGAGAAATTTCTCAACTTTGTGAGAAGGAATGCTGGGCTTATGCCACCAAGCCCCTACGCCCACCCAGATCCAAGTTGCCACCAGCCAATGAGTCACTTGCCACTATATAACCTCACCATTCCAGAGATCCCCTACCCTGCAATGGCTTAAGGCAGGTTTGGCTGTCAAAGCGAGGGAAAGTGAGTACTAAACCCAATAGTCATTCCTGGCCTTACCTTTCCTAACTGCCACCAGCTAAGCTGCAAACATTTAAACTGAATAGTTGCAGCTTGGAGGCCCACCTCCAAGCCAATCCTCAGTGCTGATCCTCACTTTTTTGTGGCTCAGCTCCATTTTGGGCTCAACCCCATTATTTTCAAAAAGCTGGGTATCCACCACAACCCGTTCTATTTCTTTTGGCTGTTTAACTCGGATCTTTATCCTTTCACTTGACCTTAATTCTTCTATAACTAAATAATTTAAATTTATAAGTTGGAGTTGAAACAAATATCATGGACTTTTCAGAAGGCAATTAAACCTAATTTGGGTGCGGATTAAATATAATATCAGCACCCCAAACATATAAAAAGTTTTACCAGCTGGTGGGGTCAGTGCTGGTTGATTTTAAAGTTTCTAAAAATACATCCAGGTTAGTTTACAACAAAAATTGTAATTTATTTCTTCCTTTCTTACAAAATATCTACTACAGTGTGCTCCCTAACTTGGTATCCCATCATGACGCCCTACAAATTTTCTCCTGAGCTGAGAAATACCTTTGTCTGCAGCTCTGATAGTAGCCACCACTTGGGGTTATCAAGCCTTTCACGCCATGAAGACTACCCTACTTTCTGAAGTTTCTGCTCTCTCTGCTAACACTGCATAAGGCCTGCAACCGCTAATACCAAAAACGTTGTTGACCTCTAACCCTCTTTTACACTTAGAGGCTGCCTAAGATAGACCTGCAGTTGCCTTTTCGACTACTTTTAGTATGTTTGTGAGGCCTTTAGTATGTTGTTGAATGTGTATATCCCTCACTTTTCATTCAAATCCTAAATTAGCAGTTATTAAAATGGCTGTGTCCCTGGCATTCTGGATGCTGTCAGTTAATGATAAGCTAAGTCTGTAGCCCAGTTTAACTATTCTTAGCCAATCTTCTAACATAATTATTCAGTCATTAACCTCTTCATCTTCCACCTTGGCCCGCAACCTAGGAGTTGCAGTTTCCTTAGCATTTAATATTACCCTCAAGACCCTCGCAAATGCTATTTTCATTCTAGCCCTTTGGTGTACTACAGCATAACTGTCATCAAGTCATTATTGCACAGATAACTGAGCCTACCACTTCTGGTCAGCTTGTTCTACAGCATGCAATGTGATTCTGGTGGTTTCTATCCCAGGTTCACCCATTGAGGCAGTGAGTAGGTATATGATGTTATGAATAATTTCCAGCTGCGTTTGCAGCTGAGAAGTCTATAAATGCAACTCAATATAAGGCTCAGCGTACCCTGGCTATCCTGGATGCCCAAGAAAGGGGTTCCCACAAGTGGACAAGGAGCCTACTTTGATCAGCATCATCAGCTTGAAGGCAGGTGTCCCTTCTCACATTGATGTCAGCTGCACTTTCTCCCCAAAAGACCCTCATTACCAGGATCTACCAGCTGTTTGCTTTAAAGGCTACCAAAGCGGACCCCTTGCACCATATTAAAGCATAGACCTGTTTTTCTTCTGATCTAGGCCTTCCCAGTGATTTTACAGTTGCTGCATTCCAAGCCTCCCTTTCCCCTCATTTGGCTTAAACCCTAATGGCTTTATAATCCTGAGTCACCCTCTGCGGTGCATAAATTTGCCACATCACTGTGTTTGTATGCCCCAGGTGTAGCTAAGAAAGCTACCAGAAAACCCAAAGCCACAGGCTCTTCACTTGGATCACACAGAGGCCCAGCAGGGTCAGCGCATGGTGACAAAAATGGAAGGTGCTCTGAAAACAGTTTCCCCTCAGGGGGAGGGTACCCTAGTTATTGCACACCCACCTACACTGTGCTACCTGTTGGTAACACTCTAGACTCTGGGTCCTTCCACTGAGCTAACTCTCATGAGGTCCCTTCTCCTCTCCTGGCTCTTGCCACTCAGACTAAGGAGACCTATGTTGCTGTGGTCTGGGAGGACCCTCTCCTTCTTAAGACCCACAATGACTGGGACGCAGATGGTATTCAGCCTCAGGGTGCTCTGACATTAGCCCACCTTTACCCACGGTTTCCCTCTCTCCAAAAGAGACCTTGTCTCCTGGTGGCATATGCCCCCAAGCACTAGTTCTCCCAGTGTCTCTATCATGAAAGCCAATAAACTCGACCACAATTACTTCAGTTTCCAAGTGCCTTCACAATTGGACTAAACCCTGTCAGTGCCCCTGTTTTTTAATATGGATGATTCAGGCATTTCCATTAACCTGTATATTGCTGAGTCTCTGCACCTTGACTTGATTGCTGGATCCTCTATCCTGGAGGCTTCCTCAGACCCCATGGGCTGTCTTACAGTCAAATGGCTTCTCAGGTTCACTGTATAGGATTAAAGCTTTACTGAACGCTTTTTGTAGTTCAAGAGCTCTTAAACCCAGTCATCATTTAGATAAGTGGTGGCGTTAATAGTATGTTCATGTTGATCTCAATCTCAATTCACTTTTCTTTGATAGCTCAAATGGGGCAAGGGAGCTTAAGCTCCTTGATACTATGTCAGCTACTGCCTTCTTGGGCAAATCTATCCTGACCCAAACATCATGTGCCACAGACCTCCCCCTGACCTCCCGGCATATTTTCACCAATATGCAAATATATTTGATGCTTCCTTGACCACTAGGCTTTTCCACAATTTAAATATGACCTTCGTTTCCACTTGATGATTAACTTGGTGAATGTCAATTTTCCCCTATAACCATATCCTAAAAAGAAGAGGTAACCCTAGCTGAATGCCTGGACGATATGCTGGCAATGGGCTGAATTTTCAAAAATTTCTGTCCTGATGCCTCTCCAGTGTTCTTTTGCAGTAAGGATGATGTCTCCCTTCTCCCACGTGTAAATTATGGACACAAAAAAAATTCAGTGCCAGATCCATACCCTCTCCACTTTGAAAAATCAATTTCTCAGGATATTGCTAAGTCTAGGACCTTCTCCAAACTATATCTTAGCACCGCCTTCAACCAGGTAAGGGTGACTGAGGGCCAGGGGTGGCTCACTAACCTCCTCACACACCGGGGGATATTCCTGTTTAAAGTTATGTGCTTTGGGAAAATAAAAAGCCCCCGGCACCTTCCAAGATCCACATTGATGATGTCCTTAGCGACCTTCACTTCACTTGTGACATTAATTAATCTGATGTATTTTTATTCATTATTCACTTGAGTACATCATGAGAAGGACCTCCAAGATGTCCTGTCAGCCATCTACAGAGCCGACCTCTTTGTCATAGACAGAAAATGTGAGTTCTTCAAGGAAGAGGTTACCATCTTGGGAAACATTGTGCTTAAAGAGGGTAATGCAGTTCCCCCAAGCATAGTTGAGGCGATTTGCTCACGGCCCACTTTTTTACCCAGAAGCAGTTTCTGTGCTTCCTTGCACAATCACCTTTGTAAAGAAGTTTATCCTGCACTCTCCTAGCTTGCAGCACCTCTGCACCCCCTTAATGGCAAGAACACCACCTTTGTTTAGACCCATCCTGTCATCAGGCCATTATGGTCATCAAGGTACCTTTGTCAATGCCCCTATCTTCCGTCATGCAGATTCCTATAAGCCATTCATTGTGGCCTGTGAGGACTCTGAAGTGACTGTTGAGGCTGTTTTCTTCAGGGCATGATGGGCTCAAGCACCCAGTTGCATACTTCTCCTGCGAGTTCACAGCCACTGAACAGGCTTGGGCTATTTATGACAAGGAGTTAGCTGCAATCTCATAGTCCCTCATGAACTGGCGTTACCTCCTCCAGGGTAACTGCCAAGAATTCACAGTACGCAAAGACCACTAATATCTGCCTTAATAACACAAACCACAGAAGTCAGTAACAGCCAAGCGTGAACCTACTGTGTTCTCTCTTAATCATCTTTAGATATGAGTTTGTAAAAAAGCTTTACATGTATTACCAGACATAATAAGTTTCAAACCAGCCCTTGGCACACACCTGGATGAACCTCCTGAGTTAGTTCATGTATCCTTCAAGCTATAATCCTCTTTATTGAACCTTCCAACATCTTTCTTGAAGTATCTGACTACTCAGTTACTTTTCTAGAGCTTGTCCTTGATGAACAAACTGCCTGCATGGAAGGTATTGGCCTTTTTCTCTAGATTATCATTGGGCCCACCCACCAAGTCGCCCTATGCGCTCAATGATAGGTTACTCTACTTCAGGGGTGTATCTGGATGCCCCTTTTACTTAGGAAACTTTTTGTGAAAGAACATCATTACCCACCCCTCTTGGGTCACTCAAGGGCCAGGAAAAGCACGACATGGTGAAGGTATCCTCCAACTGGACAGGTCTCTCCTGTGATACTCAAAAATGGGTTTCCACCTGCATAATTTACGCTAGGGCCAAACCTGATCAGTCAGGCAAGAAGGGATTTATACCATTTACAGAAAGCCTTAGGCCCATGGACCTTAGTAACTGTGGACTTTATAGTGGAACTTCCTCCTTAGTAGGCTTCAAAGCTATTATGGTATTTGTCGATTGCTTCACCAAGTAATCACTATTTATCCCCTGTCATAAAAATATAACGACTGAGGAGACAGCCAAGTTGTCTTTCAGACACATCTTTACCCAATTTGGGGTATCTCAGGAGACTATCAGTGAGAGGAGGCCCCAATTTACTTCATGGTTCTGGGAAGCCCTCCTCTCCCATTTAAACCTCAAACCCTGCCGCTCATTAAATTTTCTACCCCCACCCAGATGGCCATTCTGAGAGAGTAATTGGAAGCTTGAACAATATCTCCACTATTAACAACTGCAACTTGGACTCCTGAGATTCAGACTTACCCTAAACCAATTGACTACAACTCCCTTCATGCTTCCACAGGCTGCTCACCCTTCCATGCAACCCATAGTTACAACCCCTCCTTCATGTTAGGCAATTGAATTAAGTCTCCAGGTACAGGCAGCGGCAAAACTGCTACAAATCCGCGAAAAACAGCTGCTTGTCCTGGAGCACCTTTCTACTGCCATCCAGGACTATAAGGAATCTGCTGAGTAGAAGCAGCGCCCAGCACATAAATTCTACATTGGCTCCCTAGCAATGCTGGATGAGTGAAGCCTGCGGTTAAAGGTACCCTTTAGAAATTAGCATGCAAGCGTGTTGGCGCCTTCCCAGTTCAGGAGTACTGCCATCAAGTGCCTGACGCCTCAAAATGCCAGAAAAATGGAAGAATATGCAGTCTACCACATATCACTCTTGTCCCCCTCCAAGGGTCCCATGCCACCTAACCCTAATACAATTGAAGTGGATGATGATATGGAAGCAGAGGTGGAAGCTATTCTGTCATCCAGGAAGGCCCGGAGGGGAATCCAGTACCTCCTTTTCTGGAAGAGATACTCTTGGTATGATAATTCTTGGGTAAATGCTTACGGCTGTGCCTACTGTAAGGACTTCTTGGAATTATCCACCTTACACACCCAATGTCACACTGCCCCCCTCAGTAAAACCCAGGCCATACTTGCAATTAAGCTTCCCCTTCCCACAAGAAATACTTCTTAGCCCCACACCCCCAAGGAGGTTGGACCCAGTCCTAATAAGAAAGGGTAATGTAAGTCTTGAGGTAGAGCCCTAAAGCTGGATCAGGAGGTTTTTTCTTCTAAAAAGGGAAATCAGCAACCTCGAGTACTCCCACTCTTCTCAGAATGGGGACCTCGCTCATAGTGTAGATGAGCGCTGGGTCTGAGCCCTCCCTGCAAAGGGATAAGGTTGACATTCCCCACACCAGCTCTGCTCACAAGTCAGACTTACATTGAGAAGGTTTCTTTCATGTGTTATGAGATTTCTCAAATTTGGGAGCAGGATGCTGGCCCATGCCACAAAGACCCTACGCCCACCCAGCCCCAAGTTGCCACCAGCCAAGGAGTCACCTTGCACCAATATTAACCTCACCTGTCCAGAGCGCCCCTCCCCCAAAATGTTCCTGAGGAAGGTTTGGCTTTTAAAGCAAGGCAAAAGATAAGTACAAAGCCTTGACAGCCACTCCTGGACTCACCTCTCTCAACTGCCACCAAACCCAAGGCGCAACCAATCAAACTAATTAGTTACATCTTGGGGCCCACCTCTGAGCCTGTTCTCAATGCTAATCCTAAATTTTTTGTGGATCAGCTTCATCATGGGTTTGACCCCATTAGTGTCAAAAAGCCATGACTCCATCTCAACTCGTTTATGTTTTTGAGCTTTTTGACTTAAATCAAATTATCTAAGTCGATCAGCATTAATTTTTCTACTTTTTTTGATTTGAAGACCAGAGTTGAAACAACTAACACGGCATTTTCAGTAGGCAATTCTCCTAATCTGGGTGTTGGTTAAATAATTTCACCACCCCAAACATACAAAAAGATTTTCCACCTGGTGGGTCCAGTGTTGGTTGATTTTAAAGTTTTTAAAATAAATCAAAGTTATCCTTCAACTAAAATAAAGCTTTTTATTTCCTTCCTTCCTTTCTAAAATATCTACTACATTGAGTTGCCCTACCTTAGCCTCCCCTACTGGCGGCCTACTTAATTCCTCCTGAGCTGATCAATACCCTTGTTTGTAGCTCTGATATTAGCCACCACTTGGGGTTATCAAGCCTTTCACGCCATGAAGACTACTCTCCTTCTAGAATTTTCTGCTCTCTCTGCTAACACTGCCAAAGCCCTGCAACTGCTAATACCAGAGACGTTGTTGATCTCTCAGCCCCTTTGTCACCTGGGTCTGCCCAAACTAGACCCGCGTTTGCCCTCGCAACTACTTTTAGTATGTTTGTGGGGGACTTTGTTATGTTATAAAATATGTACTTTCCTCACCTCTCATCTAGTTCCTGAACTAACAGAGTCATTCGAATGGCTGTGCCCCTGTCATTCTGGGTGCTGTTGTAATTCATTGAGAACCTTAGTTTGCATCCTGGAATAACTTTTCTTAGCTGATTTTCTGGCAAGGATTGCCAGGTTATTCTCCTTGAAACTAACTTTGACTCCATATAGTCTTCAATTAGGAGCTTTTATGTGAATGTTATAGTGAATTTTTGGTAGGACAATGACACAATATACAACAATATAACTGGAAATTCAGCAGCAGCACTCTGTAGGCCCCTATAGAGATCGTTGATTTGAGTCCTGCGGCTCTGTATTCTCTATGCTTCTCAATATTTGGTGATAGTCCCAGTTTCTTGACTATTTTGGACAACACAATATTTTAGGGATCCTGATTTTCACTATATTCCTAACCTGGACCTAGCCTATGCTAAAACACTATATGAACACTCAGAATAATAAGAATCAGTGGTGTTTATTAGGTTGCGTCAAGCTTGTTGGCCTGGACCAGATAGGACTGTAATTCCAAACAGAGTAAGAGGCTAGGCTTTTTAATTTTATGAAAGAACTAGCCACATTAACAACTTCTAGTTTCACCATATTATCAGAAGCATCTGCTAATTTATACTACTTTAACTGCTGTACATAGGGTTCTGATACTACTTCTGCTGCCAGGCCATTGTTGTTCTCCTAGCGTGAGTGGGTGATAAATGCTTGTATGTCATCAGCTACAATGGGTCAAAGAGAAGATGGCGTTGTGGCGTTGTAGAGTTTTTAGGGACATATTGTTTCTGGTCGAAGTAGAATATCAGAATTATTATCTGCCCACTGGTTTCCTTACTTTTATTTTCTGCTGCTTTCACGTAATGCACCTTGGGTTTGGGCAATTTAGTAATGCAGTGGCTAGCATAGTGACCCTTTACACAGCATTGGTGACACGTGATATGACAGATGTTGAGTCTTTCAAGTACGGTGGCAGTAATGCAGTTTTTTTGGTTCCCTGCTAAAGGGGTTTTTTTGATTTCTTTTATTGCAATATCACTTTTTAGGTGAGTCAAATGTCACAGATCAGCTGCGGAGATAGTTCACAATCTGCAACACATTATAATCATTGTTTAACATTGGTAGCTTGACCCATTACAGTTCATTATAAGGTTCATGATAGTTTTGTAAAACAATATGTACATTGTAAATATTCAAAAAATTTGCGCTCTAACACTTGAGCCTTGAGGTAAAAGCAATTGGCAAACTTTAAGATTTTCTCATTTTTTTAAAGAGAATTTTTTGAGGAAGGCGGTCTTCATGGTCATCATCATCTCTGCTCCTCCTAATTTTTTTGATAGTGATATTTCATTCCTGTAATATAGCACAGTCTCACTCATCTTGGTCAAAAATTATCGACTCTCAGGGTCCAACAAGCTCATTGACATGCCAGTTTAGACTTGTTATTTACGCTGTCCATGCTAATCTCAAATAGCAACAAGAAGGTGTTTATGTTCCCCTTTTTGTTGAACTTTAGCAAGTTTATGGGGTTAATCCTATAACAGCTGGTATCATTGTTTGCTCAGATGAGGCCGTGTGGCGCGGTCAGGTTGTCCCTATTGCTGTTTCTTGAGCCAAAGTTTAGGCAAATAAAGGTAGATGGGCCATGTCGAGAATTTTTTATTCTCAATAATAGGTGACACCATTAGTGTGCCAGGACAAACAGGATGAAGACTGCTGGACCTTGCTTTTTCACAATCATTGGTGACCTTTCCCTACAAATTCTCAGGGCAACCCACCAACCCAGCAAAACAACAACTTCTCATTCTGAGGCATGACCACTCATTATGGCTAAGAGTTCTCTTTAGGAAATGTCAAAAATTGGGGTACAACGGTCTCTATTGACTCCCTCAGGGTTACTCCCTCCTAATCCTTCCAGTCCTTCGTTGTTGTTGCTAGTTGCCCAAGTTCACGTGGTGTTTCCATCTAGTTCAAGGTTTGAGTTGGTTGCGCCAACCACTATGGTGTTTTAACCCAGAACCTAACAACTAAGGATCTTGAGTTCCACCTCTTCAAGCTAAGCTAACCACTGTTAACTCAAAACTTAATAGATATGGGAAAATGAATATTATGTTTGAAGCTTTATAGATTTTTTTATTAAGAGGGAGATCAAACTATTTATTGGCATTTCTTGCCTGTCCACATCATTGTCTCTTATTGCCAGCTTCATCAGCACTCACTGGCGATTCTCCCTGCTTAGTAATTGTCAGCACTCTCACTGGAAATACTCATCATCCTCAAATGCCCATGATTATGTTGATCCTTGTTTAATCATAATCTGAATTGAATTAAATTATATATTGACATCCTCAGCACTTATCACTGGTGTCAAATTTTATCAAAATGCTGTCAGGGATTATTCCCAATACTCTCACAAAGTCAAAATGTGACTCATTCTAATTTAGACAGCAAATTTCCTAATCAGATGATTGATAATGAATACTTCAGATTTTCACCAGAAAATCCCACAATCAATTTCACATGGAGTTGGCATCAGGACAAGATTCTGCTGAACTTAAATGATTATTATTAATTAGTTTGACATCCTTGGCACAAGTTGCCAGTGTCAAAATTGAATCAAATTCTATTAGGATCATTTTCCAATATTTTTTTGACATCAAAATTCTAAGCAATTTGTCATCTTAATTGATAATTATAATTATCTCACTATTGTTGGACTCAGTCGCCAGTGTCAAGGCCCACCAATTTCCTATTGGGGATGATCCCTGATACTTTCTTGATCCTGCAGATCAAGACAGCTCAACCCAGCCAAATGGGGAGCACAAATTGGGGCATTAATATCAATTAATGAATTAAAATTAGCTAACTAATTGCCAATCATCCTCACTTAATTATTATAGTAATTTCATTAATATGTGAGGAATATCACCTGGTTAAAAATCTAACAGGCCAAAAATGGGCGTAGAGTTCTCTGGTGTTTCATTTCAGTTGTCTGGGACAGTTGGAGAGGCATATATAGGGTTTCTAATCTAGTGGTTTGAGCCAATTTTTCAGGGGTGGGTATCAAAGCTAGAACTACCAGAATATTTTTACTCATAGATTGTCTAGTCGCCTTCAGATTCTAAGACTATTGAACTAGACTTATGTTCTAAGTGAAGATTTCCTTGATTTTCTTAGTAAAAGCCTGCTAGCATATACAGAGTTCACCTCTGATCTAATTCTGGAACTGGGCTAGTGTTTCAGAAGTTATTTGCACTTGGATTCATGGATTACTCAACCTCTTAAAATTAGTTCCATGAATGTGAGCAGGCTTTCAGGGAAACATTAACTTCAGTTATCTGTGCGATTTTCAGACCTTGGGCCTAGGTAGGTTGTTCAACAAGCCAATTTTTGGTATAGACCATTTGAATTTTAGATGACCCAGTCAGAGATTCTTGGAGGCAGTGGAGCCTGTCCTGGCTGGCTGCAGCACTCCACTCAATAAACGAATTTGGTTGTGGTGTTCAATTACTGCACCCAAAAAATGACAGTGTTGCTGTTCCAGAATTCTACCAACTACCTGATGGTGCGACACATCTGAGTGTGGGTATTATAATTGGAGGCCTCCAGAAAATGGTATCCTGCATTACTAATTATTCTAAGTATTTTTCAACCTAGTCGTAGTGATGAGTTACATTAGGCACCCTTTGATCTGACTCCCCATGCTGATTCAATTGCTCACCAATATGAGCCAAGTTGCCATTCAGTTGGCTGGCAAGTTCAGCTACATGAAAATTGGCTTCGCCAGCCTGACGTTAGTTGTGTAAAATTAGTGCTTGAACCTTTTGAAAGGTGCAATCATTGGCCCGCCAGTAACTATTTGTCCTGGCGTTAATCCTCTGTAAGCTCATTGAGTCTTCTAATCTCAATGTTCTACCAGGTGAGTAACTGCATGGTCTGGTGGGCAATGGATTTAAGTATTGGATAATTATCTTAGTTGTTTAAATCTATGTAGTGACTTTTTGATAGGGTGAACATCATCATTTCTTGAAATAAATGGTATGTTGCATACATATAGTACTGGTTCTTATAAATTCTTTTTTTCCCCAAATGTGCTTCAATTTTTTTTAGTTTTGCAAGAGAGATGGTGCCCACGAAGCAGCCATTTCATGACCTCCTTGACATGTTTAGGAGTAAGTTAGTCCTCCAACCTAGAAATTGGGAGGCCAGCAGCCTTATGGAAATAGCTCCATAGTGGAAGCATCATTCTTATTTTAATATCAGTACTGCTGAGGTGGAAGTGGTCTTATTTCCTCTAAGACCAAAGGTTGAATATATTGATCTCTAAAGCATATAGCAAAGTGGCTAGGATCTTTAATATATGTTAGTAGGTTCTTTCGTTTCTTATATAGTTTTGCCAAAAGTGACCATATAGTGAGCACAAGAATGTTGCAATTGGGATTACAACTAGACTTGATTGTCACAATTATGTTGCACTCAAACAAGTAGATTGTAAATAGTATACCTCAAAACAAATGTAAAGTTTAGTAGAAAAAAAGCCTTTAAAATCTATATATACTTCAAGTCTGCTGTAGTCTTGTTGGGTATATTCAGAGCTAAGGATCAAAAATAAGTGTAAACAAAAGTTCCTTTGATAAAGGTAGATACAATAATTATGGTTACCAAATTTGTCCCAATTTTAAAATACATGACCCTTCCAATTGATATGCTGAGCCTTTAGAAGGTAGTCCATGAGTCAGCCTTCTCTGTGGCTCCTGAGTCTTTTAGCATTCACACTTATGATCTGCTAGTAATATGTTGACATTGATACTCAGACTAAATAGTCATCTTTCAAACTTTGGGTACATATTGATGGTCATCTGTTCAGTCTCCAGTACTTCCTTAAGGTAATGGTAAGTGGGAACAATCATGGCATATTTGGTGAGAAATTCTGGTAATTTTTGATTCATGGGAATAGAACTGTTTTGAGGAACTGGGCACAAAGTCAGAAAAGTGA